>VUYV01000087.1:957568-1041235 GCA_008711295.1 Anarhynchus alexandrinus | reverse complement strand
GAGCTTTACTTAAAGTATCTTATAACATTTTTTAAGACATTTTAAATATATCAATACACACATAAGAACATTCACATATACAAATACACTATGCAATTACTACTGAAATTATTGGTTACGTGTAAAGTAGTTATGACCAAACAATCTACAACAGAAAATCTTTTTCCCCCATTATCCGTGAGTCTCAATTTGCATTCCCATATCAGACACAAAACAAACAGTTCTAATATTGAATACATACACTAATCTATTTTCTCTTGAGGCTATTTAGATAATTATTGATAAAAGTATTTAAAAACAAAGCAGCTAATCCATTACCTTCTCCTTGTAAACCCTATTTCAGAAATATAGTTGATACTGTTACTAAAGAAAGAAAAAATTTAGAAGAGTCTTAATTACCTAAGTCTTCCCCATTTCCTCCTGCTGCTTTGCATTGAGACCAGTGAATAATCTGCTTGGGAGCATCTTCTGGAGACACAGCTGTACCATCTGGGTTCGCATAAAATAGCAACAATGGCTGAAAGTGACATCGAATGCATCTGGAGACCACATCTTTCCATTTTGTTCCAATCTAAGGAAACAAAACCCCAAAACTTTTATCAACACCATTGAATCCAATTATGGAAAGAATAATTTATTAAGCAACAGGTACCAAATGCCTAATTCCAAAGGTTCATTAAGATTCAACATTTTGGCATGTGAACTCGTGTAAATGGTGGCAAAAAGCTAGAACCAATATTAGATGGGCTAACAATCAGAACATCAACACTATGAATACAGCTGCCTGTAATTAAGCCTTCTTTTTCACTAAAAGAAGTCCAAGTTCAACAGTAGACAAGTGCATTAACATTCTGAAACAGTCAGCATTTGGAAGGCAGAACTGTAAAGTAGTGAAGTAAATTCTAAGATTAATTTATGAAAACTTATTTACAAAATCAAAGGTTCATTAAAATAAAGACATTTGTTCAACTTGTTTCAAGTTTGCTGTCAGAAGAATGCATTCTAGAAAAGTAGAGATCATTACATTTGGTAGCAGTAAAAACAGTATTTACCTCTTTTACATTAGCATCATCAAACAGCACCCATTTGCAACTCTTGGTGTGAAAGGCAAAGGCACAGTAATGTCGACTTGTGTAGCAAATCATTCCCACAAGAAAAAGTTCACTATTTTTGGCATTTTCATCTGTAACCCTATAGAACAGCTGTAAAAATGGTTATATATTTTAAGATATGCGTAAAACATTTAGCCTCAATTTCCAGACCTACTACTGGCATCTGACCAAGGCAATTGGTATTGAATATCCTGTTGCATTATACAATTTTTCATGAGTATAAATGATGATTTTTGCACTTATTATGTCTATTTTTAACCTTTATTTTTGCATAGTTGAAAGAGTAAAACAATAATACTGTGGAATAATTCCAGAAATTTCAAACTGAATATGATATTCCTAGATTTTCAACTAGGCATTCACCTATGTTCATCTTTGCATGAAGGCACAAGACCAACACTTCTGATGGGACTTTTTTACTCCCACAGAAACTACATCAAGCAACACGTTATAAAGAATAGTAAAAACATAAACTTAAACCATAAAAATGTATGTGTGTATATATATTTGCGTTTTGTATATATTTACATATAGATAAAATACATGTAAAATGAATTCTAGAATAAGCAAATAGTAAGTTTTAGGTCAGATACCCCAGGAAGATGAAGTTGTGTTGCCAGATTCCGCATAACCTCTTCTGTCAGGTCAGAGTGTTCTGAATCCCAGACTAAACCAATTGTGACAATCTCAGGACAATTCATAAGAACACGACGAATTTTTATTTTTTGACCACAGTTACTCTAGAAAAAGGAAAAAAATGTGATGGGAGAGAAAACAAAGATGTTTAAAAAAAATGGAAGTCCAAAGTTGAGTTACAAGATAAGAAATAGTGCAACAAAACAACTCTGCAACTTCTTCTAATTATGGTGTTTGTTTCTAACAATTTAAGGATAAAATTCTTCATCACAAAAACCCTCTGATGAAGACTGCAGCTAAACTTCAACATCCAATCACCACCTTGAAACAGAAATCTCTGAAGACATCCAAGTCACCATCACAACTTCTATTTTGTTCCCCCTCCATTTCATCATTAAAGCTTAGGTCTATAAGTTCTTGTGCACTTTCTATGGTTCCTAAATTAACAGTATTTACTCAAAACCATTTAATGAAGAGAGGAATATGAACTAAAGCAGCTTCACTCCGAAAATACACCTGTTCCAACTAACCAAAACCACCTAGCTCTGTGTTAAACATGAAGTGAAAAATAAAACACAGACCTAATAACTCGACTTTCTAAAGAAGCCACTTGCACCTACAATACCATGTTTAGCTATAACTGGAGAAATAAAATATAAACTTAAAGACTTTTTTACCCTAAGCTGGACTGCGCTGAAGTGGCCACAGGTAATCCTGCTTTTAGGGGAATGCTTTAGCCTGATTTAACATCTTAAAAAATTCTCCCTTGTATCTTAAAGTAATGCAAAATCCTTGTTTACTTACAGGACACTTTCTGTAGTCATCAGCAGTATTTGCTGCCTGCAGCAATTCTGCAAACATTTCTGGCTTGAGACGTTCGTGCCTCTCCATCATTCTTTCTACTTCATTACTATAAAAAAATAAATGGAAATAACTATTGATCTCCCTTCTTAAGAGTTAACAGATTTCAGTCAACTCTCAATTAACTATATCCTATGACTGAAAAGACAAGGCACGGAGGTAGAACAGTAGCAATACATACTTTTTGTCAAGCTCTCTCTACATCTTGCTTTTGAAATCCAAATGTTACTTTTGGACAGTATCTCAAAAATATGTTTTAACAAAGGAATACACATTCCTTTACTGTTAGAGCATTTCTCTGGCATGCTTTGCTTATTATTGGAAGGGTGTATACAGAAAAATGAGATATGAGAATAAAAGCTCTTACCACAGGGCTGTGGTAGAAATATAACGCACAAATTCCGTAAAAGGCAATGGGTCTGATGATGCTCCACAACTGCGACATACACACTACAAAAATAAAAATACTTTTGTTTTTATTTACTCAGGACAGTGGAAACAAATAATTTGTTAAAGCAATCAAATAAAGGTCTGACCTGTTCATACAGTGTCATAGCAAACTTCTGATGAGAAATACAGGATTTTGAAGTGCACATATCTGTTTCACTGTTTGGCACTAGGTGAAAGTGAATCCTCTCAAGGATATTTTCCTAAATAGAAATGATAATGTAAATATAAACAGAACTGATGAAGTCAGAATATATGAGCAACTTTACAGTTTAGTACTCCAACTACTCCCCTTGGCTCCAAATAGTCCACCTACAAGTTTAACGTGTATTTAATTCTGTCCCTATTTGCAACCCAGTGGATGGGAATTGTCTTCATCTCAAGGTTTCCAAACATTAACAAAACAGCATTAGACAACAGTCACCCAACTGTTTGTCCACAGTGCATTCACCTTTGAAGGAAGTGAATCTTCAAGAAACATTAAAACAGCTGTTTTACAGTAAGACATGGTATTAATGTCATTGCACACAATGACTGAAATATTTGTTGGATCAGGTCTGTTTCAGTTCTTCATGCTTTTATGTTTTTCTCTGCATATCAATCTTATCATCTGATCACATTTAGCACATGCTCCAACACAAGTACCGTTGACAGAAGCATGGAAAAAGCTCATAAATAGCACATGCCTGATCCCATTCCAAGCCTCACTTTTTAACCTTAAAAGAAAAAAAAAAAAAAAAATAGTACTATGATTGTCATCAGTTTGGCCCCTGAATCAGCATTGCTCTTTTTCCCTCTTTCACCAAAAATATCAGAGGTAATGGGAAGAAGATAATCTATTCAGGTAGATCATTCAGACAGCTGATTACTTCGTGGGTTCAAACGCATTTTGATCAGATGGAGCACTCATGAGAAATTCTCTTTCACGACTGCAATCCATTAACCTGACGGCAAGATCTCAAACAGCCAATTTCAGGAGTTCTCCACTGGATTCTCCTATGTACGTGAAAACGCATCTGGCGGGCAGGTATTCATTTGTGGATACTTCCAAAGCATGTCCAAAGCAGCAACCATATTTTCTGTCCCTTAAATCTATGTCTGAAGGTTAATACTGTTGGGTTTTGTTTGGTTTGGGATTTTGGGGGTTTGTTGGTTTTTTTGTTGTTGTTGTTTTTTTATGGTGAACAATTTTGTCTAATACAGAACTTCTTAGGCAGGCTTCTTTACCAGTGTTCTACGTGATCTTGAGTCATCTTTTACGGCCACAGTAATGGCTCACGTTTATCAATGAGACACTTCATAAAAGCAGAAAGTAACTGCAGCAAGAGTCAAGATCTTCAAGTATTTGTTCAATCTTCTGCAGAACACTTCAGTAATGAGCTGGCTAGTTGCAACAGAATGTATTTCAATTGCTGATGAGAGAGTACTTGGAGGAACAGACTATATATTTAAATCCATAGGTGCCTTTTCTCCTGAGAAAATAACACTTCTCTCTATCCAAAATTTTTAGGAGCGATTGGGAGTTCATCATACTCACTGACCTCCTGTAGTAATGATGTTTCCCATATCCCTCTGCCTGAGCTACAGTTGGGGAAGAAAGTATGGAGCAAATGCAAGAATTAGTCCATCCCACATTACCAGACACCTACTCCATGTGCCTGTTCCGCTAAACTGGCATAAAGATGGTCAGTAGTGTTATGTCACTTGTATCTCACCTGTGAGTCTGGAGCTACCAAAACAACAGGCCAGGTTGGCATCCACAAAACTAACATAATTTGACACAACTAACACAAACAATACTTACAAAGCATTCTGCTGCATCATCCATGAATCCAAGCTGGAAACGCTGTTCATCCTTAAAACTTTCTGCCAGGGCGTGTCTCATATTATCTGACGGGAGAGCTTTTTCTCGACTGTGTTGAAATTGTGAAAATATTGCCTAGCAAGAAATACAATTACTCAGCTTCATTAGCCACTTGGCTAGACACTGTGGTTCTACACAAATATATCAGTTCTTATGCAGCATGTCTAAACAGCAAATATACAAAAAGTTTATAAATCTATGCAACTTTAGAAATTACTGTTTTCTCTTGAAGCTACTTAGGTTCTATACTCTGTTACTTGTTCCATTATAAGAAGTTATGCTACCAAATTGAATTTTGATCCAACAGAAAAGCAACATAAAAGTGCATAAAAATGCGAGTGATTGACTTTAGCTCCCAGAAGCAACACAAGTTTGTGTTGTGTAATTATGGTGTGTAATTATGCAGCTTTTTTAATCTGGCCACTGGATTAGCAGTTTGTGCATACATCTCTAATCTTTACAGATGGTGTGTATTTCTTAGGGCATAATGTAATACCACTCAGGTTAGTTTAACACCCATCATTCACTAAATAATGTAACATTTACATTACTACTTCAGACAGGAGTGTATCTTCATTAAGTTATGGATATGCAAAAAACTCCCATAAATTAAACAAAATGCTGATAATCGTTGCTATTAAATCAGGTCTCTGTTGAACCAGTGCACACAATACAAGAGAACAGGTCAATATCTGCAGTTCCAGAACATGAAAATAAATTGCACTTGATTTTTTCTTCATTTCCCAGAAGAGATAGTTGGCTACTACTTTTCTTTCTGGCAGAGATATGTGTGTAAGTGACCTCATCACTTAGCAAGTAAGGGAGGTTGATTTTAAAAGAACTGAAAGTTAAAAGCTATTAAACAAATGAGAAAACATTTGCAGATATTAAAGGGTATATTTCACTGTCAAGAATTTTAAGTCAAACTTTAGAGAAAAATGAAGAGAATAAAGACAAAACAAATCAGGAGAAGCCACGTAAAATATAAATAAGGATAAGCATTCTTCACATAGGCCTCCTACAGTTAAAAAAAACTGTTGGGACAGAAGGCAAAGATACAACAGATAAGCAAAGTTTCAGTGCTAACAGAAAGTAGTGTTTTAACCATGGTGCATTCCATGTTAAATGTCTGTCAAATATTTAAACTTCCCTCTCATAACAAAAAGCATGGACTACTGATAAAAATTACAGTCAATATCTCAATGCAAACATTCAAAATTAAGTTTTTAACAGATCTGATAATACAAGTTAACTCTGCTTTGAAAAGATTTATCACTTCTTTTTTTGGCTGCCAGGTCATTTTTGGTATGCAACAGAACCTTACACGTCCAACTAAAAAAATTACAGATAAGCAGTTATGCAAATATGTATGCTCATTTTAGTGGCCTGTATAGTCAAAGCCCCATGCCAGTGCTATCCAGAGAAGAAAAGAGCATATTTTGGAGCCCCAAAAACTACAGGAAGAGAGAGGGTACAGCAAGTGGTAAGTTTAGCTTGAAAAAAGAAGCACCCAGTCTTCAAGTGCACCATTAGAATGGAATGATTCATTACTTACATGTTCAATTGCGATACACCATGAGCACTACCTTCTTATGTTCCTGAGCACAACGAAGCTGCTACATTATTTTTTTACTGTAATTTCAGCTATACGATTAGTTATTAAAAGCATGTAGTGTAACACATATTTTGCAGCAATTGTCACCCTTCAATTTTTCTTCACTTCTTAAAGGCGGCTCTAGTGCAGCATTGAATAAGACTGTATATGATCAGAACTTCCCATGTAACATGGATCAAATCAAAAGGAAAAGGCCATGAAGTTTACTGTATTATTATGACATCAGGTATGAACATGAATCCCTATACACACAAAACTCCAGGAAACTACAGCTATCATCCCAAGACAGACAAATGATATTATCTGAAAACATAGGTATGCCTGAATTATGGTCTGGACTTTAACATACTTAAAAGATCAAGTGTCCAGCACACGGAAGAACACGATGTGTATCAAAACACTGATGAAACAAGAAGTCCCAACAAGTTCTGTAGAGTCAAGAGCTTGTAAAAAGGTTGGAATAAAAGCCCACGGAAGTTAGTCTGAATATGTGTAGTCTCAACCCACTTCAACTTGTTGGCCTTTTAAAATTAACCATTTTAACCAAAGAAATAAAATGACACCTTAAAAAAAAAAAACCAAACCACCCCAAAAAACCAACTACATTTGGAAAAAGACAGAGACACAGAGACACATTCAAAACGATCTGTACCATACTGCAATCATGAATAACACTAAAAATGGCTGAAAAAACCTACACGGTTCATAAATTATACAGCTCCTGAAAGATTAAATAAATGTCACCACAAACAGTTCTTGCCTAAAACGCTTATTCAGTAACAAAGTTTGGTCTGTGAAACTCCCCGAGAATAAACTCTAAAACACTTGGCTTATCCTTCCCTACAATTTAGCATCGTCAAAAAACCACTTCCTCAATGAACTACATTTTCAAATAGTGTTGTCCCTTTCAGCTCCCTCCAGATGAGCGATTCCCAGTTCTGTGTATCACTATATCTACTACTGTATTTGACTATACATTCTACAGTCCTGTGTTAGAATGCCCAAGTGTCTTTATTGTCAAATTGCAGTAAGAGTAGAAAGTGCATACTACTTAAAAAAAAAATACCCCATACTTTTTTTCATTGGGATTTTTATCCCAATGAAACAGAGATACCATGCTTACAGCTATTTCCCTAACAACTGCAGGCAGCCAAATACCAGTGCAGTAAAAGCAGTAAGAACCTAACAAAATTCGACATTTGTTTACAGACTTCAGATGAGTTACAAAACTGTTTGAAGCGCAATGTTTACGCGCTAGTTAAGATACACGGATCTGACTTACTTTCAAACACTAAGAAGTTACCAGCTTTCATTAGTTTTCCAGTACCACTACCTGCCTTTCATTACTTACAAACTGAACAATTAAGTTCTGCACCGTTACCATCAACTACTGAATAAAAAAAGAATCTTGAGACCTTATCAAACAGTCATATAGTATTCAAACACTACAGGAGAGAGCAAAAGCATATGCACGCAAATAGAAGAAAAAAATCTCTGAGAGGCTAGATAGAAATTTTCAAATAAGTTATACTGTCTTTTAATAGCCAAAATTCTATGTTTAAGCAGATTGTAAAATTTGTGTACAAAAATTTCTTCTTTAAACACAAGAAAATATTTCTGTTACAAACATGTTACAAATGTCCTTAAATCTAAATAGTTTCTTTACACAAGAATGACTTAGAGTCACCCAGACATATGTACGATAGGGATATAAATTAGTAAAAATTAGTTAAACTATTTTTCCCTCATTTTGAAAGATGATTCTTCCAAAAATTATTATTTACCTTTAAAGCACAAAATATGCACGCATCTCCCTGACACACATGTCCAGTTAAACCTCTTAAGCTTCGTCGAAATATGTCAAGTTGCCATAATACCTATAAAAATAAAGTTTCACAGAAAATAAGTTATGAGTTCTGGAGGTTCTACATTTAATACAGCAACATATAGTAGATTTTCATTTTCTTTTAATTTCACATAACATCTACAACTTGAGCACAAAAATTATGGTCCTTTTCCATTACTTTGGTAACTTGTGGAGGTGGAAGGTTCGCATTCACCACTCGTAAAACTTAGATCTCCTTTTTAAACTTTTTGCAACAATGGCAAACAATATACTTTGTGTGGAAAAAGAGCTGAAGTACTCTTAAGGAAACAAGCAGCAAGCTAAACTGTGTACAGAGATTTAATATTCTTCTTATGACTTTACATAAGAGGAAGGTGGCTATGTAGCTTCATTCCTCTTTCTCTTTCCCTCCCCCTCCTTCTGTGCTTTCTTTCAAATAAAAAAAAAAAGGAAACACGGAAACCGAATTGTTAGGTAAAATGCAAGCATCATTTCGGGTTAAGTCTCTACTACATTCTTATGGTCTCTTACTAAAATGATTGCCGAAATATGTTTGTTTTTGCACAGATCAAAATAATCCTGGTGCTTAATTAGGTATGTTTCTACCTTTTATTTGTGTAACTACTCTATATAAAGGTAACATCAGCTTGGCTACACTACACTGCTTTCAGTATCTAATGTCTTACGTACACAACCAGTGCAGTAGTTCAGAAAGTTGCCCATTAAAAAAATAAATTAAAAAAAAAACACCACCAAAAATGAGTTCTCAAGAGGCACAGTAACACAACAGCTGCAAATCCAGAAAAAAAAATCCTATCTATAAATATAAAAGCTAAAATGAATTAGGATGCATTTGAAAATGAATGTCTGAACCTCAGTTCTGAAGGTTGAACAGAGGTTAAAAGAAAAGAAAGGAACACATTCCTCCTTGTAAAAGGGCAGTCACCAATCATCAGCCACCATTTGATAAACAGCAGTAGGTTGTGAAGTAGTAGGATTGTCTGAAACTATAACTAAAAACGACTTAGGGTTTAATTTTAGGGCACCCTCAGGGAAAATAGCAAAACTGCAAGAGAATATAGGTCATGCTGTTCCCATTGAATGTAAAACAGCAAACTCATTCTACTAAATCTATTGTGCATTTTTATTTTAAAAATATTTAGATACCGTGCACATACACACCACGTAGATATATCTCTCTCATATCTCTTATGTTTAAATCCATACCATTTTTAAGACTTACAGCTTTTAGGAAGTCTACGCATTTATTAAGTCCTCTGCCAGTTTGGCAAATAATTCTGTACAATTTGAAAATTACCAGGTCCAAAATCTAAGCATTAAAAAAAAAATATATATTGTTCTGCTTTTTATTTGCGTAGCCTAGAAATTTGTTGTTGTTAATTTCTAAATTTAAAAAGACTATAGTATAAACTAAACTGTGCCTGGTATTCTGACGTGCAGACAGTGTGGAAAGGCTAGCACTGCTCTGTCACAGAATTAAGTAAATCCCCATATTCCCTGTCATAAGTAGGTTTTTAAAAGCTCAATTTTTTATCATGCTAATGTCACCGTACTATTAAACTATACTTGAGAGATCTAAAGAGCCAACATTTTTTCAATTACAGCTCATAAAAACAGAACAGTGTGTAGGTAAACACACGCAAGAAGCCGGTTGGTAATACGTATGCATATAAACAGTAAAAAGAAATCTAAGTCATATTTCTTTAGTATCAAGTATATATCCCACTCTAATTCCACAAATCTTTCCTCAGATTAGAATCAAAGCTCTCAACTACATGTGCATTTTCTAATACGTCCTAGTCCACAGACTCATGTTCTAATTCTGAGAAAACGTTGTTTTTTTAAAAAAAAATAGTGTCCTATTCAATAGAAGTAGTAGCACTGGTTGCCCCACATTAAAAAGCGTCCTGTAAATTTTGCCAAGTAATAAAACTGCTATGTCTGACAGAAATCTTGGCTTTAAATTCAAGCAGCAAGTTTTAAAGTTGTGCATCATAAGTTTCCAAATAAAAAAGGGAAGTTTTTCTGATATTCTTAATGCATGCAAACAAAATAGCACGCTGTCATTTTCTGCAAAACTGAGTATTTAATACTGTCAACCAATTCCTTAAAATGAAATGCTAACTAAAACTACTTCCACACAGTTGTCTTTTTTCTTACAATTGCCACTTTGTTTTTTTAGGAAAGTCCATTCTAAAAAGACCTGCTATTCTGTCTTACTTGGAATCTTTAAGAAGTTTAACTGAGAACTGAATTTAACACCGTTGAAAAACATGCTGTATTTTTCTATAAAATACACATACTGCAATACAAATACTAAAAAACAGCATTGCCAAGTGAACATTTTCCCTGCTATGACCATCTAAGGTGCTATAAAACCAGAACTTTTTAATAAATGATGTTTTTTCTTACCTGAACAGCACTATTAAGAAAGCAGCTGTTTTGTCCCGGTTCATTTAGTAAGCCTTTTGTAGGGGCCAGGGACAGTATACTTCCAGGCTGATAAACTTTTCCAAGGTTACCCCCCGGTTTTCTTAAGAACTTCACCCATGCCATGATTTTTTAGACTTTATAATCGCAATATTTACACTTAAATATTTAAGGATATGATGGGTGCAAGGCAAAGAAGGAGGTCCTAAGAGAATTGCTCTAAGGTCATGGCATTCCATTCAACTTTGTGCAACAGGAACCATTCATGGGCTTAAGTCCATTTTCTATGAGCAGCTGTCAGCCATCTATCAGGATCAGTCTCTCAGTTAAAATACAGCTATACGAAGTTTTTAACNAAAAAAAAAAGGTGTCCAGTTAAGGTTAAAACATGTTAAAAGTTATAAGTTATTAGAATAAAAGTTCTTATTAAGCAAGTTGCACAGTAACTGACTTCTCCTTCCAGGGGTATCAATAAAGTATTATTACATATCATTAGTTGTATTATATCTCAAGTTTGTATATATCACATGGAAAGTTCTTGACAGGTGTTATACTCCTGTTCTCTCATGTCGTTTCATCTTCTTTTTACTTTTAACGGTAACCCGTGAAATATATTCCAGTTTAGAAGACTCCATGTTTATTTCATTCTCTTTCCAGTGAATCTGAAATAGGAAAAAAACAGAAAATATAAAAATAGAATTTTCCAAAATGTTAAAGACCTTACAGCCATAACAACCTCTTAATCTAATGGCAGATGCAATAACCAGAGAAGAGGAAGAGAAACAATTGCCACCCAGAAGTTGTTTTTAAGGCAGAAAAATTCAATTATTTTATCTGTCATAATCAATTATCTTCTAACTTACTATACAGCTCTAAAGACCATGATACAATTACTGTAAAGGTCCTTTAACAATATGCAACAGCTTATAAAAAGACCATATAACACAAGTTGTTCTAACTTTCACTGTTGATGTCTAATAAAAAGATTACCAAGAAATAAATATTTTTATTCAACACCTGGAAAGCCTAAGATGGTTTTGGTTTCAATATCCCAGCAAATCACACAAACTGATATGTATTTCTGTGTCTTAAGATTACTAAGATGTTATAGATGGATTCTCAGCTAGCACTCAGTTTTCAAAATTTTATGCTACCTAGTAAACACTACAATAAGTACATTGTTAACCTAGTTGCATTCTTAAAGCATCCAGAAAAACACAGCTAATACCAGAGCAAGAACACTCTGGTAGCTGGCCCAATAACTGATTCCAAGATTTTCAAATTCCAACAATAAGAGTTGTTTCTCTCATTGATGAAGGTAAATATTTAAGGTTAAATGACTCACCATCCAGATCACCACATGCACATGTAAAACCCATGTTGGGATCATCTCACAATAATGGATTATTCAATCAGTTTGGCGTTACTACATCATCTACATAAACATTTGAATAATGGCACAGAACAAACTTCAATAAACCAATGAGATTAAAGCTGCATATTTGAAAAAGACAAAAAAAAAAAAGGTGAAATTTGGGCCTCGCATAACAACCAAGATATTCACCTTAGATTTTACAAGCATGTGAGATACTAAAGACTTATCAGTATACTTCAAAACTTGCAGCCTTCTCACTACAATTTTTTCCAGTGTGAAAGCCTTTTCAATATTGGTGAGCAGCATTAAAAAAAAACAAAAATAAATTTTGTAGTTGGAACACTGTATAAATTGGAAGATAACTTTCCCAAGCTCAGAACAACCAACAACACATTCATGTCAAAGTTCCACAGCTCTCAAATATTGTACAGTTGGGAAACCATAGAAACAAATCACATGACTTTCAAAAATACCTGCAGGATGTCTTGCACCCCTAAAACCATTCCCCTTTATTTAAAAGAAACATTGGTACTCGCATGCATTGTCAAAAAAATCAGTAACTGGAACCTAACCAAAAGTCCCTTTTGACCCATGCATAATCAGATGAGTTTTGTTTGTTTACTGCTGTTACTGTATCTCACCCGTAAGTAAGTTGATTTAATAATACTGGAAATAGCAAGTGTGATTTATGACAGCACTGAGCAAGGAGTCTGAAATCTAACTGGAAACTGAGTATCATGTGATAATTTTGTTTCCTTTATGCTCACTTCAATAAACCCAGAAAGGGGAAAGAAAAAGAAAAATACATAGCGAGTAACTAGAAATGCATATCAGTTTAAGATCTTATTAGAACCTTAAGTTATTTAGAAAGAGTATCAACTTCTATATTTTTTTTCCACATAAAAGTCAAAGTTCTGCAAAGCATAACAGCTATTCTTCTACAAAGGACCAAATTCTTAAGAAAACAGTGGCAGAGGTGATGGTAAAACAAAGATTAACACAGAAAAAGACTGAAGATTCTCTGAAGTCAGGTATACAGAAGTGATAACATGATCTGTACAGCGTAAATAAAGGAAAGAAAATATTTTTAACAAGTATTTTTATTAGACAGTTTCAGTACAGTACATAAATACAAAATAATGAATCACTACAGTAAAGATGAATAAAGAGTCAAGGAAAAAATCTGTGGTGTACAGCTGTTTATTATCAGATACATATATATGCACACATATAAAAAAAATATACATACATATTCAGTATGTATACATAGCCAGTATGACACATCAAAAGCACTTAGTAATATGAAGCATCATGTGGCCCAAAGTCTCCTGCTATCACAGGGAACCATAACTTTTAATTCCTCAAAATAACATTATAACTATGATTTAAAAACAAAAACCCAAGAGAATCTTAAATTCAACTCTTTCAACCATCAACCATCTTTCTACTTATTTCTGATTTAATATTTCTATATCCATACTGAAAAACTGATCTAGTTTTTGTCACAAATAGAGCTTCTTGAGCAAGCTTTTTCCTGGCAATACAGAGTTCTTAATTCCACTTTATATAATTTCCCATGTGGAGAATTATGTACGGTTTTTGCCACCATCCTGCTGTTGTCCCAGAAGACAAAACTGAAGTTAAGATGAACAATGTTTAGTAATCAGCAATATCAAACTGGGTACACTGAAGGGGAAAAAAACAGGAAAGAGACTGGATTTGGAACAGTACAGATGGCCTGTGGTAGCCTTAAAGGTATAAAATGTATTTGTACTCCAACACATGCTTGAGATGTCCCTCATTGTGTTCCTATGCTTTAGTAGACAGGAGCAACAGGATCAATACAGTTCTGATTCAGAAACATCAGGCTTCCTATCAGGGTCCCCTAACCTAAAACAAATTCCTTACTGAATACGCTACACTTCTCATCTCCAAAACTGGAGGAATAATGACAGCACTGATCGTTTGGGTCCCTCACTACAAGAAAGACACTGAGGTGCTGGAGAGTGTTCTGAGAAGGGCAATGAAGCTGGTGAGGGGTCTAGCAAACAAGTCTTATGAGGAGCGGCTGAGGGAACTGGCATTGTTTAGTCTGAAGAAAAGGAAGCTGAGGGGAGACCTTATTGCTCTCTACAATAACCTGAAAGGACTTTGTAGAGAGGTGGGCGTTAGTCTCTTCTCACAAGTTACAACCATTAGGACAAGAGGAAATGGCATCAAGTTGCACCAGCAGAGGTTTGGTTAGACATTAGGAAAAACTTCTACACTGAAAGGGTTATCAAAGACTGGAATGGGCTGCCCAGGGAAGTGGTTGAATTGCCATCTTTGGATGTATTTAAAAGGCATCTAGATATGGTGCTCAGAGACATGGTTTAGAAATGGGCCCGGTAGAGTTAGATAACGGTCGGACTTGATGATCTTAAAGGTCTTTTCCAGCCATAACAATTCTACGATTCTATGAAAATATATGCCTGTCACAAATTTCTGGCACTTGCCTTTATAGCTTCCAGAACAACAAACACACTAATCAGCAAAAACACATGTTATCACCTGTTTTGCTGGTATACCCTAGCACATATGTAACTGCAGCTGACGCAGTCTTTTCAATGTAAGAAGTAATGTCACTAAATTAGCTTAGAAATCAGCGTTGTTACTATTTTACCTAAACAAATCACTTTCTACATGCATATTTGTGTTTAGGCGTCTTTGATATACATTTAGACAAAACTGATGAGATAAACAGTTGGTTCTGTGAATACTGGAACTATCGATGCCTGGCTCCTGATAGTTTTATGTCTCATGGCTGAGTTCTTGCACAGTTTTCTCCCTAGTTGGTAATATGCCAACGCTGCCTCTTCCATCTTCTTACAAGGTCTCTCTCTTCCAGCCAGCTGCCTGTTTTCTTGCACTTTGTAAGCACATAATAATCTTTAAGACTCCTATCCCTTCTGTCAAATTGGGTGCCAATAGGTTCAAAAGCTGTTGACTCTGCGTGCCTCTGAAATTTGGCTGAAGAATCTTTATTTACATCTTCTCAGCCTCGTTTTGCAACTACTCTCAGTGTGCTACATAAACGACTAATGGCAAACCCTTCTCATGCCCAATGCTGAAGTTACTTTTAAGCAATACAGCTTTTTGCTTCTGCTGGCAGTTCACACCTCTGTGCTGAGCCTGGCAACAAACCCCATGGTCTGACACTTTCTAAACTGATACATGTACAACAAAAATTAGAAGGAAGAGTTATTAAATGTGCTGCAAGGGAATAAACTTATGATGGGAAACCACTAGAGTTTTCTGCAGTAAGCCAACATTATGAGGACTGTGGTTATTTTCTTCTCCTCAACAGAATGAAATCCACCAGAAATTCAACAACTTGCAACTGCAAGAATTTGAGTGTTTTCCACACCTCAAAAGCTTGTCATTTAAAATTGCCTATTTTTGTCAACAGAACAAAAATCTGATTTGTACTGTGACAATATTGGAAGTTGTGATGACTTTTCCCCACATTTGGGGAAAAACCCCCAAAACACCACAACAGTGAAGTTGCTTTAAAAATGCAGAGAACTGAAATACGAAATGAATAAACCCTTATATCCATCTCAGTGAGGCTGACAAAATTTTTTTGGTCCCTGCATAAATCCTGTCCCCTTCCACCCTTACCATTGTGTTGAACTGTATATGTCATTTGCCATTAGATACACCCACTGCTTTTAGTAGTCACTAGTCTTTGTCTTCAATTTTGCAGGCCATCTGCAAGTATGCCAGCCAGTAGTATTGGTCTGACACATTCTTTCTGCCTTCAGTCACCAAATCAAGAAGTCCCCAAGAGAAAAAGGGGTGGTTGATGGTTATCTTTTCTAGAAAAATCTTCCAACCAATCTCTGAAGATTTTAAACCCAGTCTTTTTCTATTTTAAAGACCTCTATTGTCTTTTCTCCAGCCCTTATCCATTTAGCTGTCCCTTATATGCCAAACCACTGCTCCTGCACGTCATACTTCTCTGTATCCTTTCAAGATGGGAGAACCAGATTCATAGATGCTATCCCAGATGGCTTTTGTGTAAGTATACAATTTTTTCTTTAAGCTGTTCCAATAAAAACTTTCCTGTTTGCATCAAAAACAAAACAACAGGTTCACAGCACAGAATCTCTGGGCTATTACATCTAGGAACCAACTTTAGAAATAGCTACAGTGGCAACTCTGAGTAAAGATCTTAAAGAATACAAATTCCGAACCCATGACATGGGCCAGCGTTTACAGTGAATCATCACACAGAAATTACAGAGAAGATTTTTGTTTCTCCATCTTCCTACTCCTTTACAAAGTGCTTTGTTCAAAGATTACCATGTACTCTTTCCTGAACCTCAAAAAGATAGAACATATCTTTACAAGAATAATTCTCACACTTGCCTGTTTAGCCCAGATTAACTGCCCATCCAAACTGTAACCTTGTCTTTCAGTTTTCTGTGCGGATGTTTGATCAGGAACAGAAGTGCAAAATACCAAGTTCTGCTCCTTCCCAAGAAGCTTTCTGATTTCTTAAGTCACCAGGAAAAGCTACAGAACTGAGTTACAAGTAATGGTAATATAAGCATCATCTTTAAGACCACCTATATTTTATAGCCTTGACAAAAAAATAACGTTCTGAATCTTTACACTTCAGATATTTCTTCACGAACAAATCTGTACAGACCTATCTACAAACATTTTGCTCAGTCCGCACATCTAAAATTCTGATCCAGTCCATCTCCCTGTTACAGCCTCAACCCATCATCATTTAACCTGGCACTGACAAACTTCAACTTCTTTCCATTTAAACTATGAGGATGTTTTTGAAGAACTCTTTGAATGGGTTTCATTCCCATTGCTATGTTCCTCAAGTGACTAAACTGTTTTACCGTTTCAAAAGGCATTAACCAAGGAAAAATGACAATGTGTTGCTATCAAGATCTCGGAAAGCAATGTAACTGGAACACGTGATAGTGCTAATACCCTGACCCTGAAGTTCTATGGGTCTCATAACCAAACAATTCTGTCAGTAGTACATCATGCACACTGCATGACTGAAAAAGATTCTGCACTATCACATTTTGATACAAAAGTCAAGTGCATATTTTAGGTGGTTTTACTGTCAACATCCCACTGGATAATAACTTTTTACACAAGTAATTTGATATTTAAAAAAGACAACCAGTAAATACATCTAAATTTGCCACAATTTGTTAGGGGAAGAAAGGATTACCTATCATTTGATTAAGCTAATTTATATTCAGATTATAACATGAGCTCTCACTGTTTTGACACCTAAAATCACCCTTTCATTCTACAAGAACAGGACGGTTAATAATAAAGTCGGTCAAGGTAATTTCCATTGCCTTGAGGGGGAAGGGGATACCACATCATCAATTGGGCACAATACTATTTACATGATTAAGTTTTTGCTCTTAAAAAAACCCAAGTAGCTTCAAGTTAAGCAAGAGAAGTTTGGTTTAGGGTTTTTTTGCATGTGCAAAATAAAGCTTTAAGTAGAGATATGTAAAACTCACACTTATTTTGGGAAAGGGAAAAGTACATGTCGAGAGAGCAAGACTATTTCCTCAGAAAAGATGATTGTAAAATATTTGCATTGAAAAATCAAAGTAAGGGATAAACTTAAACTTAGACCAAATGCTAAGCAGACAATTTGCATACATCTACCTGTATGCCTCTGAAACTCAATCTGTATGAATACAGCAAATAACACAGCCTCCAAATGCTGCAAACTGATTAAATTTCAAATAGCTCCATACTACCTGTACTGGCATTTCCTGTTCTAAACAGTCTTTGAAAACACTCCAGAAAAACTCGCTGATGGGCATATGACTACCACGTTAAACATTAACTTTACACTCGGGCTCTTACCGAGCCCGACACAGGAGCTCGCCCCGTCCCCACACCGAACCCCCGCCCGTTTCGGGGGCAGCCCACCCCTCCGCTTACACAACCCACGGGGACCGCGCCGCCAGCTCGCCCCGCCGTCTGCTTCTGACCCTCACCCACGCCCTCCTCAGGAGGGATTTCACCCCGGCACCGCATCCACGCCGGGCCCCTCCGCGGGTGGGCGCCGCTCGCCGGGCAGGGGCCGGCGGGGGCCCCGGCCGCTCACCGCCGCGCCGTCAGGAGACGACGGTTCCCGCCCCAACGGCCGAGCGCGCGGCGGCCGCCCCTCACCGGACGGGACCCCCTTCCCTCCCAGCCGCCACCGGCAGGTGAACGGCCCGCCGCCGTCCCGCCGAGGCCGTTGCCTCGCCTCCCGCCCCACCGGGGACGCGACCCCCGCCTCACCTCCCGTCTCCGGCGCTTCCCGCACGCAGCTCTTCTCTCGCCCCCTCCCGGCGGCGACTCCGGGCGCGGCCCCGCCCTCACAACAACTTTTGCTTCCCCCCCTCCCCGAGTCTCGCGCTCCGGGGAGGCGCGCTCCTCCTTCCCTCTCCCCCCCCTCCCCGCCCCGCCCTCTCCCTCCCGGCGGCGCGCCTGCGTAGTGAGGCGACCGTGGTCCCCGCCGGTAGCCCGGATCTTCCCGAGCGTGCCTGGTGCCAGGAAGAGGGAGGGAACGCTGAGGGAGGGGGAAAAGCGATTGGAAGGGCCGAACCAATCACAGCGCCGCCTCCTCCCGCTCTGGCAGGGGAAAGCTCAGTAGGTGGGTGCGGTGTGCGGCTCGGGCTGCGCATGCACAGTGGGCGCGCGGGAGGGCGGCTCCCTGTCTTCAACGGGCCGCGCTCGAGGGGTCTGGGACCGTTACCGCGCCTCAGGCGGCAGGGGCGGGAAGAGGCGAAGCGAGGCGGGGTGGGGGATCCCCGCGGCCTGCTGAAGGCGGAGCGCTGGGGGAGATGTGGCAAGGTAAGGGGCTGCCGCAACACACGCTCTCTTCGCACACCGCCCCATGCTCCTGCCGTGCCCTTCCACACCGTCTTGTCACTGGCTGAGGGTGCGGTTATCCCAAGTGTAAAAATCGCCGTGGCTGCATCTCAGGTAACTGGGGGCAGCTCTCAAAGTCGTCCAGTAGCAGCCCAGGAGGCCTCTGTTGGGGCTGTTCCAAACCACTGGGTTTTCGAGTTAATAACCCATTAAAATGAATGAGGCAGTGGTTGTTTTTCCAGCAATTGTTTTCCAGTGCTCATTTCAGGATATCTGTCTACGCACATTGGCTTCACTTAAGATGCCCGTGACCTAGCACAGGCACGCGGGTGGCTGATGGAGCGAAGGCAGCTTTGAAGCCGAACCCCAAACAAGTGTACATACATCTCAAAGTTGCATTGGAGTTCCATGTTGTTATATAGCACCTGGCTGAGGGTCATTGCCCTAAAGTGGCAAGTGGATTTTTATCTGGTTTCTTATTTTGGAGAGGGAGGGGTGTTTCCTTTTGTTATTTACAAAAGGAATTATATGTTGATGAATACTCATGTTTCTAGTTGCTCAAATACCTGCTATATTTCACTTATTATCGTCATCTTTCTGGATAAACATGTAGATTTCACTGACACATTTTGTTTCTAGATTAGGAATGATATTTTAAGTATTACGACACCCAACATCAGTCCTTAGTTCATGCTGCTGAATGCAACTTTTTGTATTCTCTCTCTGTTCCACTTGACTTTGTCATGGTCTTTCAGGATTGGAAAAGTGCTTATGTGTATAAAAGTATGTTCACTTTTCCAATAGCAAATAATTTCCTTGAAAAGGTCCCTTCCCACGTCTCCTTTAGGTCATACAGATTGCAGTAACATTTCACTCCAGAACTGACTACGTGGAACACAAGGCACTGCATAAAATTAGTTTGCTGCCTTACTTAAATTACACTTTTGTTGTTCTTGTATCTGTTTTCATTTAAAAACCAATTTTAATACATTTTGATCAGATTATTTTTGGTAGCGTTTCTTCCATTATATTGTCAGTGTAAGAAGCCCACTGGCAAAGGCAATTTTCTCAGTTTCACTTTCCGACATTTTTCATCAAGTGGCGAACTTTTTACTTCAAAAAACCCCCAAAAGTATTTGGGAAAAATTTAATTAAATTTTCCAGGCTTTTGTTATATATATCTAACCACACTTTTCAGTGATTTGGATAGTGATATTCACAAGTTGAAGTTATAGGATTTGTATAAAGTGCTTTTTCTTGAGACTTTCAGATGCTATGGCCAGTAATTGACATGTATATACTTTTTAATTTTTTAACAGATACTGTGTTTGTTTGCCTCTTGTTTTCTGAAAAGTTTCCTAGATTTTGTGGTTTTTGAAGGGAATTGAATATCTGATTCTCTCAGTGTCCTAAGATTCATACAGTATATTGGCACAATGTGCATTCTTAGGGTTTGGGGGTTTTTTTAGTTCTTTCTTAGCTGTTTATTGATAGGTATTTGAATTTCTAGTTCTCACTAGAAATTTTAAGATAAAAACATGTTAAAAGTCAGTATGCTAACATTACCATTAAAAATCCAGTTTTGTGTTAGTGCCTCTTGTTATTGTATATTTATAAAGGACATTCTGCTTATCATTTTGGTTACTATGAGTTTAGTCCTTGATCCTTGCATTACTTCTTTGCAAAGCCAGTCAAGCAAAGGCATCTGTGAATCCCAAAGTAGGATTATGACCTCATTCTGATTATGACCTCGTTTTGATATTTTTGCTTCTCCATGGACTCTCCTTTCTTGTTTGCCTGTGCCCTTTCTTCAGCACAGATTTGTTTTTCGCTGCTAATCTTTTAGAAGTCCCTCAGGATTTATATTGGTTTCTTCTATTCCTTTTTTCTCAGAGTAAGTGTAGTCTGTGAGCTTTAATTATGCTATATTTTAAGATTTTCTAACAGTGAATCTTAATAGTCTTCCACACAGTTCAGACAGAGAATGACACAGGTGTGGCACAGGAAGCCCTAAATGAGCTAAAAGAAGAATTTTAAAATTAGAATAAATGGTGCAAGTACAAAACAATGCTACAAGGGCAAATGATTTCCTGTTGCAGTTATTGTCAGTACAGGATATGTGCTATGCATGATGCAGGGATGCAGAAGAATGTTTACATGGTTTTAGTACCAACGTTTATGTAAAGTTTGATAGTATTAGTAACACAGATTGCTAAACTGGAGACTTGACTGGAGGGTTGAAAAGGTGTTAAACTTGGAGGAGAGGGATCCAGAGTAAAGTAAAATAGGCTTTTACAGTTCTACTCAGTAATCCAACCGTTCAGCTTGGCTCCAGGCTAACAGACCAGTATTAAGGTTTTCAAAAGGAAGAAAGAACAGTGTGGCGGAGTGGTTGATGGGGATGAGGGTCAGGGTGTGACACGAAACACAGAGCTGGAAGAGAATGGAGGTGGACCATATCCAGGTCCTTCAGCCTAGCCAGGGGTTTGGGGGTTTGCATATGTCCAATCCAGGTTATAACACATTTATGCAAAGTTACATACCAAAAGAAAAATCTTAACATAGTTAGGAGACATCAAAGGGTTTTAAAGTAATCACATTAAATATTTTTTCTCAAAGCTGCAGGCATCATACATAATTTTCATTGATGAATGAGCTGCAAATATGTGTTTCACAGCTGCACACAAACAGGTTTATTTTTTGTGTTAGAACTTTTCTGTTCCAGTATCATTAATACTGTTGTTGCCACTGGCTGATCTGTAAATAAATTCTGATTCCTTCCTCTGAAATAATTTTATTGTATCATGTGTGTTATATACACAGTGTTTCTATGATCATTTTCATACCTGTAGCTGTACTGGAGCACCTGTTTTCTATTTTCTATTTTCTTTCATATTTCTTCTTAACACTTGGAACAGGTTTTACAACAACCTTTTCAAACAGTTACTATCCTCTTCATGTTCAAATGTTTCATAAAGAAATTTATGTCTGCTTCAGGTCTTTTCAGGTTGAAGAGGTAGTATGCTAAATTTTGTGGATTTAATGTTTTATTCAGTAGCAAATTAATATTTTCATTGTTGCTCTTGTTCTTCTGCACCAATCTTTCTTCCTCCTTATAAGCTGATAATCATGTGAAATCAACTTTGTATACTTAACAGGAACTGTGTCTGTACTTAATGGGGATTTTGCAAAAAATAAATTGGCAATTTATGTGTAGGGTCTGAGGCCGAAAATTCCACAAGCTAATGCAGAATTTAAGGTGTGGTTTATTAGTTAAATCTTTTTAAAGTATTTTCACTGAATGTAATTCAGCACTAGACATTATACTGCTTGTTATGGTCCATTCTGTTTTACCAGTGTATCATAAAGAATGTTATGGGATCAAGTACCATTTGCCATTGACTTTAAGACACTTGTGGGACATTCCTGTTATTGAAAAGTATGTTTAATTCCAGTGGCTGGAAACTGCCATCGTGTTTTTGTGAGGTAGTTATTGAGCTCTTAAGTGAGTGTCTGAGGCTGTGCTACTCTGCTCAGAAGAAAAAGAATGAAGAAAACCATTCTTGTAGAAGAACCTGTAATTTGAAAAATATCGGGGAAACTGGGCCCTGTTCTGCATAGACAGTAGTGGGATAAAGCTTGATTTAGTAAGATAGGGGTTACTTAAGATGCTGTATTGTTAAACTACTTAAGAATAAGTGATTTTTTCATGTTCTCTAAGCCCTTGGGGTATCGTCAGATCATACATTTAAACTTTTCTGGCCAGAAAGGAGAAAAACAAATCTTTCAAATTCCAAGACACTCTTATGGTTGTCTTCAGGAGCAGTGGTTTTTCAGTGAGCGGTTAGCTCAGTAGTCTCCATAATACTGCAAGGTTGCCCATAATAAGGAAAACAGATTGGAAGGAAGGAGAGCCATAAAGGAGTAAAAGAACCAGAAAAAAAGTGAATAGTATTTTTATTATTTGCAACATAAAATAATAATTGTATCCATTTGCTAGGGGGACTGAAAGGAAGCCCTAACAACATTTTAGTCAAAGTTCTCTAGGTTGTATGCTCAGTTGTATTATCACAAAAAGATCCAAAATGAGCAGAAAAGGTAAAAAATATCTCTTTAGCTTGCAGTAAACTAAGTGAGGGCACATTATTTCATGAATAACTTTACCTAACTAAACTATATTCCAGTCCTCAAGTCTCCCTTACCATGTGTACCTGTACCCACAACCTTTCCTTTTAAACATACTCTAGCAAAGTTTTCCTTATGTAGCCTGTAGCAAGCAGTCACATGAAGCTTAGTCATCTGATTGCTCTCATTCCCACATCCTGTATAGAGTCTGAAATTTATACGCACATCCACATCCATTTTCTCCTTCAAAATAGGCTAGTGGAGCATTTTTTTAAAGACTTGTTCAGGCAGACGTGTTCATTCAGTTAGTTTCCCACTCCTTTTTTCATCCTATCTGGTGCGCTATGTTTAAAAAGTATTTTTCTCTTCATGGCCTTTCTGGCTGTGCTTCTGCTTGTGGACATGCTGCAGGCTTGCTCTGTGCATACTGAGTCTATGAGAAAGGGCTAAGCAAGAGCAAGACAGAGAGGGTTGAGGAATACAATTTAGGAGGAAGGTATGAAATAGCAATGACAAAAGTAAAGGTGAAAAATAAGAATGAAGTAATGAAACAAGGGTTAGTATCAGCAGTAAGAAGAGAAGGAAGGAAAAAGAAAATGGGGACATAGGAAGACATGAATGAAAGGAGGAGGAAAATTAGTACTGTCTGAAAAGCATCACTGTTTTTTCATCTTAAAAAGCTCTAAATTAAGCTTCAGAAGCAATGAGAGTGTTAAGAAGAGTTGATTTATTTTAGCTAGGTTAAAAAAATATAATATAGAACAGAGGAGACACAAGAGAGAGAACATGAGAGTTTAAATAAAGGGGTATTACAGACTTAGAGGGAGGAGCCTGCTGCATTCTGTTTTGTGGGCTGAAATTTTAAACTTCCTATCATTTCTGTTCAAGTTTCTTCTCCTTCCTTCTCCTCTCAATTAGCTGTAGACACACTTTCATAGACCATAACCACTGTTTTTTTTATGTTTTCTTCCTTTAGATGCAAGAATAAACACTATGTTTTGTTCTTACTTATTCATTGTACATTATCCTGACTACACATTTTTTCCCAGTAGTTTTTCAAGTGCTAAAGTGTTCAATGGGGTGGCAAAAGCTCATTGAAGTAATCTAGAATTTCACCCTGAGAAAAAGAATCATTGTTTTTCATTCTTCTCCAGACTTTCTGATGATAAAGGGCCTGGAATAAGATCTGTGCATGCATGATTGTGTTCATTCTTTAGGAACGAGGGAAAGGGTGGGGGTTCATGAATCTTGCGAATGACTTCTTTTCCTCTTGGATAATCCAGTTTCCAGTCCAATAATATACTTCTGTGGAACAACAATGCAGCTGAAATCCTCTCCTATTTTAGGCTGTTCTGTTTTTAAAGTTGGTTCCTGGAAAAGTGTAAGTATGAGAAAGTTCTATGCACACTCTATGTATCAGGCACTTTTTTGAAACTCTGTCCTCATCTGGGCGCTCTTGAAAACATAGTTTTAATGATGATTTTTGTGTTGCATCAGTCTTGCACAATCTTTTCAAATTTGCAGGTCTGGTTTATTGCTTTCTCTTAGGACATAAGCCAATAAGAATGGATGTCTGCAACAGAAAAAGAAAAGAATGAGAGAGAGGTTCCATTAGAAAGCTCATTCTTTGGATTCACATAGACAATTTCTGTGGCTAAATTGAGCTTTTTGGGTGAAATGCAACATGAAGTAAAACTAAGACAGAAGAGCAGTATTCAATGAATATAAAATTAGGAGTAATACAGTGGTTGACGTTATATAATATGTACTCTGTCTCATTAAAAGTTGAAAATACATGAAATACCTCAGATCAGATTACAAAAATGTTAGCAAATATTTAAAAAACTGATTTTGTCCTGTGTGAGAAACTGAACATTATCTAAATAAAATATATGAGTTGAGTCCACACCTCAGTCTATACTGAAGCAAAATTTAACAGGACTGTGTTATAAAATAGGCTGATTAAAAAAAAAAAAAAAACAAAACGCAGTTGATTTGTTAAGTGTTCTCAGTGCTCATTGCATTTCAGGATTTAGCTCATCCTTTTTCTTTTCTATTTTTTCAGTCTGTTCTGAAGTTTTCAGAGTTCCCAGAATATAGTCTATAGTATAATATAAAAATGTTTAGCCCCACTTCTATACACAGAAGCAGCTGGTTTTCAATTGCAAACTAGTAAGTTACTTTGCAGGTGTAAATTTAATGTAGATTACTTTAGTCTGAACAAAATTTAAATCCCATTCATCAGAGAACATGATGACTGTAGATATTACCATGCTGAGACATCCATACTTTTTTCTATTTCCTGAGCTAGCTAGTTCAAATGCTTCTGTACTATGTTCTACTTAAATTGTAGAGAAATGTATGGGAATGGGTTTTTTTTAAGTTGTCTGATAAATTTAAAGCCAGATAAATTCTAACCTTTAGTAAAAACTTTTGTTTTAGTCCCCTGTTACTGATTCTGTTGTAAAAGCAAGTGACTGCTGTTTTTCTGGACAAGCAAAGGAGGAGTAGAAACCACTCACTCCTGGAGCAAAGAGTGAAGATTTTCTTGGCAAAACTCAAAGGTGAAATGAATATCTTAACTGACTAGTTTTCTGTAACACGGACAGGGCATGGACACTAAGGCAGACTGGCTTTTTTTAGAAGACGGGCACTTTTTAGCTTCTCCTCATACAGATTAAAAAAAAACAACAACAAACAAACAAATTCTGGAGGAGGAAGAAAAATAAGGACATGGAAGTAAATAGACTAAAACATCTTTTTTTTCATGAACAGATCACACCAGACTTGCCTGCAGTAACTGCTTTTCTAGACAAACAAAATTGTTAAACTGAAAAAGAGGGGAACTAGATTAATTGTCAGACAGGCAAAAAAATACCTCAGAGGAAAAGGTGGCGATATGTTACGCTGAATGGCAGGGGGAAGTTGTTTGAGCTCTCTCCAAAAATTGATACTGAAACTGGTATTGGTTAACGTTTTCATTAGTGATCTTGGCACAAAAACTAGCACTTGCTAATGAAATTTGTTGACATCACAAATTTGGGAAGCAGTCCCTGTAGGGTGGTGTCATACCGGAATAATTGGATGACCTTGAGGAGCAGAGAAATAAAATGGGATAAAATAGAATAATATAAAGTACAAGGTCATGTGCTTAGGGACTAGTAGGAAAGGCTCTCTGATATAAGCTCAGAGCTTTTCACATGGAAGATGAGAGGATTTGAAAGAACAGGATGCATAAGCCAAAGAAAGGGTGGCTGTGAGCCACTGGTTTGATGTGGAAAACGTAAATTCAGTCCTAAGTAAATTCAGCCCTATATTTCTTGTAGAGATAAGGAAGTACTAATGCCACGTGCAGTACATGTGGCTTATGAAACTTTATCTCTAAAACTGAGAACAGATCTAGAAATCCACGTGCAGGAAATTGGACTTAAAAGTCTTGTAAAAAAAAATTTAAAAACCTTTAAAAGAGAGGAGTAGACAAGAGACTAAAAGAACTTGGATTGTTTAGTTTAGACAAATGAAGCTTAAAAGACCTTACAGTCTTTGAATATACGAGTTGAAGCAAATGTCACAGGAAAGGAAGCTTGTTTTAATTAGAAAAAAAAAGTTATGTGAAGAAATTACTCTAAGCTGGGTATGAATAAATATAGATTGAAGTTAAAGGAAGACTTTTAACTGCCCAAGCCTCTAAACATTTAAGAGAAAATTTCGTCATTTTATGATACAGTGATCTGTAATGTGCAAGGGACATATTATAGAATGGATATTTTTTGTCCTGTGCTTCATTAAGCTGTAGTTAGAGCACGCTCAGGTCTGAACTGTCTCATATATACTAGCTCAAAGCAACCGTAGATTAAACCAGGCTGATACAGGTGGTAAAGAGAATTGTTAGGTGTCTCCACTATGCTGCAAGTAACAGATAAGAGTGCTGTGCTGAACAGTGTGCTGTTAGATGTTTCTCTTGCCTCTTAGAAAAGACAGCAGGGTTGGGGCAAACGCCTCCTGCCTTCATCTCATGGAATTGTAGAGTTGCAGGTCTGCTTTACCACTTCCTTCCCACTGATGCTTCTGATTTCCACGTTTTCTGTTCTCTGTGCCTATTTTATAAGCCCTATCGGAATGAATGATAAAGTAGCGTCATTGAATATATAGAGACTTTTTTGGTTTTATTTTGAAATGTGTGTAGTAACACTTATTTTCAGCAATGATACGTTAATGAAATGTATTTGTATCATTGCAAACCCTGCTAGAAAATAAGCACATTCCTTTTTTAGTTCAGTAATGCTTGCTGTAACTGGTCAGCTTGCTCCTCTTCTTCCTGTTTGAACATCATGTTCTTATTTTTTTCCTTGCCAGCAAATAGTCAAAATGTTCTCATTAAGAACTTGAGGAATGACATATTGCTAGAATTCAGCTGCCAGAATGCAGCCTTACTTGGCCTCTTGATGTACAGTAGGCCAGCCTAGGAAGAGCCTGTCATGCCTCAAATGTTTGTTTATAATCATTTGTAGTTATCTTGCATATTCATCTTTCAGTAATCTTGAGTGTAATGACTACAGTAACTACTGTTTAAAGTTAATATTTTGCCTAGCTTGAGTAACTTGGCTCTGCAGAGAAACTTTACAAAGGGAAAGGAAGTAGAGTGATACTGTCTAGACTGCTGCATGGCTGCTAGCCTTCCCACCATGGGGATTCTTAGCCTGCTGCTCTATATGCCACCCAAGATCTCCTCATTCCCTACATTGGCTCTTTAAATCCTTCTCCATTCTTTTCCCTCTCCTATGTCAGAGGAACTGGATGTATTTTCTTGCAGAAACTCTGTCATGTTATGAGAAAAAGATTTGAAGCTTTAGGGTTTTTTTTTGGGAAGGTGACTGTCCAGATGTCCTTCAGAACTCCAGAGAAATCCAGTTCTAAGTTATACCTTCCACACATAGCAACCTGAGGGCATTCCTGCATTAATGAGTACAGCCAGCTCTGAACTGGCAAAGTTCAGGCTGTTCTTTGTACAAACTCCATCGAATATTTTAATCTCCCTTTGCTTTTGAAAGAATAGTTGGCTCACAATATTCAGGCTTATTTTTACTCTTACAGTGATTTGCAAATCCTCTGCCTCTTGCAAATGTTATTTAACTTTGTCTCACAATGTCTCTGTGAAGTAGGGAAGTATTGCAAATGCTGGGGCTGGTGTTTTGGGTGAATAGTTTGTTCACAAGAAATGCAATTTCCATCTGTAAACAAAATATTTGTGAATTCATCTTGAATTTGGTTCATAGTTTTGGCTAAAAAATAACTGTAAGAAAGAAATTATTTGGACTTTTTAAAAACTAAAGTTACATCTTGCTATTTAAAAACATCAAATACTAATTTGTTTATAGTTTTATCAGTTTAAATCTGCCCACCCTAGAATGAAATATGTTATTTCAAGTAAAGTGGAAGTAGAATGTTATTCTACTAGTAATGGTTCTTGTATTCATTATGCACCATAGCCTGGAATACTATGTGTATACTCATGTAAACCTATTTTTTACTTTCTTTATTTATTTTTACCATGAAATTTCTCGTTTTAAATGAAAAAAAAAAAAAAAACCACCATAAACCCCCCCTTATACAGTCTGCATTAGTATTTCTATTTTATTAATGGGAAGACTGAGGAACAAATTTTACATGTTGTGGCCAAAATGAGTCTGTGATGGACCCGGGTACAGAGCTTGGATTTTTCAGACTTTTTTCCCCAACACTCTTCTTGTGTTCTAATTGGTAAAGTGAAACTTTCCTTTCTCTTTTATCCGTTTTCCTTAAACTTTGTATAATAATAGTAATAACCTACTGAAAAATTCCTTTGATATACTGTGAGCTGATGTGTCCTTAACATGTGGAACATGGTGAGTGTGGACACAGGAGGGTGAGGTCTCACTCCATAGGATCAGGAGTCTTGCCAAAGGCGTAGCTGAGGTCAGGCTTTTGTGTTCCCTGCAGCGCCCATACTCTGTGTGGGAGGTTTTAAGTTAACCCTGGCTCTCTCTTATTCTAACTTGTATTTTGAGTGTTCTCATTCACATGTGGAAATTGGCTTTCCTCTAACTGCTCCCAGAATGGGTATTTTGATGTAAATTAATAAACATCTGTACTAACTGCACTTGCTAGAATTGTCATGGTACTTTAACACATGATTTTTGGAAGACAGCCTGAAAGTATTTCATAGGACTGCCATATCCTTCTTTTATCAATCTTTGACAATGCCCAGTAGAAGATATTTATAGGAAGAAATCAGCTAAATGTGGGGTGATCTTTCTTACACAACTTTCTATTTTCCAGTGGTAAGCCCCAGATTCAGATCACTAGTGGCTATTATCCATAATAGGCATAGTTACCACTATGAATTTGTTTAATCCTGTTTTGAAGCTATTAATAGTTTTTGACTCACAACATCCTATAGCACCAGGTTCCACAACTAGGCATTTCTTGAAAAAGTATTTATGCTGTTAATTTTAAAGTTGGTTCCTTATCATTTTATTAAGAATCAGTTTGTTCCTGTGCTATTGTTCCCTCCTCGTCTTCTCCATACCATTTGTGGAGACCTCTGTCATAACTTCCTTTATTTGTGTTTAGATAGTTTAATTACCGTTTCCTTGCAGAGAATTTTTATTTGTCTTTTTGTTTTCTGAGTCTCCTCTATTCTACTCTTAAACCATGCCAACTTTTTTGGAGGGAAGGGTTATAACTATAATAGTTTTTACTTACTCTGAACACTTAGCCTGCAGGCTGTTTAAAATAATGTATTATTTCCTTTAAAGGATTTTACCCTTTCAGTTGCTTTTTAATTCCGTTTAATAAGAGTATTTTATATGCAATTTTTATTTCTTAAACTATATTAGTATGCTGACTGCATTTTATAACTATTTTTTATTATCTATATTCTCACACGCAATTACATAACGCTCAGTGGCAAACATATTATTTATAAATAATTTAGAGCACTTTATTTGGTTTTGAACAGTATGTGGCCTCTGGGAATAATGAAGGAACCAGCCCTACATCGCTTGTCAGCCCTATGGGTATCTTCTGGTATTTCTGTCTAGACTGCTAATAATTTATTGACCCCACATTCAGAAATTCTAATCTAACAGTCTTACTGTATTTCAAGAAGTATATTTTATCCTGTTGTCTTAGGTATGTCCCAGAATATTTTTTTGCTGGTTAGTAAGGCCATCTAAGAACTGAAGCAGAATGCAGGTTATTCATGGCTGGTCTGAAAATAATTTTTAAAAGATCTTGGTAGATATGTGCTCATTTTTTCCCTGCAGTTCCACGCAGTTTCCCAGAGTATTTCTGAGGCATTGTTAGGGTTGTTTGCTCTTCATCATATGTACAATGCAAAATGAACTACATACATAGTTAGGCCCAGCTCTGTAATCCAAAACATCCATTCTGATGCTGAACACATAGAGCTTTGGTAGTGACGTAAATTTCAATTACAAATACACGTAAATGCCATGAATGGTGAAATTCTGTCTGCACGGAGGTCAGTGCCAAAACCCTTGTTTGATTTCACTGGGATCAGAATTCCTCTCCAATGTGTTTTTCCTCCTTCTGATTGAGATACTGCATATTAAATTAATTAAAACACAGGGATACTTTGAGACAATAGAATAATAATTTATTTCCACAGTTGTCAGTTGTATGGATTATGCAGGAGGGAAAGCAGCCAAGACATGCTGGCATATTTCAGACATCTAAGGAGGGAGTAAGCAGTTAAAAATATACATCCAAAGTACATGATTAGGTATAAACAAAATGTTTCTGGAAAGTAATGAAGAAACAACATGAATTGTTCACTTCCTGGTACTGATGCGTAATCTCTATTGCGCAACAACCAGACAACTAATCAGCTGCAGTTTCTTTGTTGAGACTGGGAGAGAGACCATATGGTGTTTTCATTATCCCATTCATGCAAACATACCTTATACCAGATATAAACAAATAGTACATCATCAGAAATCAACGTCAGAGAGACTGCGGCCTGCTGGATTCATGAATGAATTTCAAATTATCTACTGTATGTAGTACTTCTGAAATTATTTCAGTGATGCCTGTGAAGGACTTGCATATTAGGGTAATTTGGCCTAGTAGCTTAGCTAAGTAAAGTGAAATGTTAATATATGATTTTTATGAGTCTAACCAAATATATGACCAAGTATATGAAATAGGAATCTCATAAGTGACATCAATAAGCAGAGTTTCAGGCCATAGCAGTATAGGGTTAAAATATTAACTCCTTCTGATGACTATTATTGGTGATATAAATATATCCTCAACAGTGCAGACAGTACAGGCCATGAACCCCCCACGGCTTTTCATGACAAAAGAGGTTTAAGGTGCATATGTTTTTTAAAAAACACATATATTCATGGAGCTACTCAGAAGTGTACATCTCATTTCTTTTTTACATACTGTAATCACAGAGTATTTTATATAGATTGGGAAATGGCAGATCTATTTCCTCAATTCACCACATTTTTAGTGAAAATATTTAAATGAATTGTTAAGTTCCCTTTATATTGCTGCAATGGGTACCTTAATGTAAATAAAAATGAGACCAAAAAACTTTGGGAAGACTTCTAGACGTTTTAAACTATGTATTTACTCCCACCACATTACTGCCTTTTTATCATACCCTTCAGTCCCTTTCTCTTTTGGAAGCAAATATGAGCAGTGTCTTGTGATGAAGTGTACATGATGTTATAAGCACATTTTCTGAAATATTTATATGCCTGTGATTGTTTATGTTTGTGTAAAGCTGTTGCCCGTGTGTTTTTCCATTTAATTTGTCCTTTCAGCTGTATTCCTTACAGCTAAAAGAAGCTTTCAGAAGCACCACTGAAAATTTAAAAATATGTATTTGTTGATCTTTCCAGACCCATAACTAAAGAAACCTTTTTTCTGTCACTTCGGAGTCATCTCCTTGTCTACAAAAATTAAAGCAAATCTTGATCTCTGAAGTTCTTCATCATTGGTGATGAAGCCAAAAATAGTGACACCCAAAAATAGTCTTTCCTCTAGTTATAGGATATGTTTCAAGTGCCATATAAGTGTCTCACAAAATCAGTGCAGGTGTTAAAACCTGTTGAAGTTTAATAGAGAATCTCTGGATTCCCAACCTTAGCAAGAGATCTTCCTTTGTGGCAAAGGAATTGTTTCTTGGCAGAGAGATTTGTTTATTGCAGTGAGACTTACACAATAAGGCTACTTTTAGGCCAATGCAGCCAGGGAACATTCCTGGACACTGGCACTTGATCCTCTGTGCTGTTGAATACTTAGCACATTGCGCAGTCCTAGCTTCTGCCAATTAGCGCTCTCCCGAACAGTTTCCAAGCATGGTTCAAGAGTTTAGCGTGGTCACGGGCCTGTTCCCAATAGGCAGTTTGGCAAAAGCCTTCCAGTATGGGAAGATTAAATAGCTGCAGACTCTTCTCTGACAGCTGGCCTCCATTTTAAAAAGAGCGATCTGGGCACGCCTGATTTACTAGTGTATATGTAGCTCTATGGTAGCAGAGATGGGAAAGCAGGAGGCAGAGTTCTTATTCTTCTGCTGCAGTTGTTAACTGTAGCTGAGTGTTGAATTAGCTACAAGTTTTGCTGTGACTCAGCTCATTTCCGAAGTCTCAGACAGAATTTGAGGACTTAAGTACTGTTGGTAATTTCCAGCCACATCTAATGCTGTTACTTGGACCATCAACTGAACAGACGCATAGCAGGTTCAGTGCTTCTCAAACATCTTAAGCCTCTTGAGCCCATTCTGCACCAATGGATCCATAAATGTATAGGAAACTAAAGTTACCATTATATGTGTTGTGTAAGAAACAAGGTGGCATGCTCTGCATGTATAGGTTATTTTTACAGAGTGTACAGTAAAAATGATGTATCTTCACAGTCCTCACTGTGTATATGTTGTGCACCAATTTTCTTGTATTTCTGTTCAAATGGGCTTATGAATGCCTATGCTGGCTCATAAAAAACAAATTCCTCCAGAACTTGTTTGCATTGCTCCCCACTATTGTTTTTCTTTTATAAACCTTTGCATTTTTAGCCTTCATGAATCCATATTTTTGTCATTGTCCATATATATGTTGTACAATGTGTACAGTTAAGGTCCCCAAACTACCCGTTGCTAGGAAAGTGTTCTCAGTCAATAAGGTCAATTTTTTTTTTTTCATAGGTTTGTTCAGGGCCTGTACACTTCGTTTATGCAGGTTTTGTGACAAAGTAAATTAAAGAAAATAGATGACAGAATTTCTTTTGTCAACTACCTGCCTTGAAATCAGATTTGAAATGTGGAAACCATTTTTACAGACACGAATTTCAGCCACAAAAATATATGCAAAACTTTTTGTTGATCTTTCCACTTTAAATCTCATTCTACCATTCTTTTCTTCAGATGTTGAGATTCTTTCTGAAATACTTATATTTGTACCTGAATGCCACCAAAACCATTAATAAGGAAAATATCTGGAACATTATTTGCTTACCATCACCGTCTTCTGTGGGTTTCATTTTGAGATAAAAACTGATTAACGTGTTACCATGGAGCTTGTAAAATTTTATGAATACTCTGATTTAAAGAAAAAAATAGTATATGAGATACCCAGAAACCTATTGGATGTTGCATGCATGTTTTTAGAGACCATAGTGCCCTGGAGAAGCATCCGGGATATATGAGAGTGGCCTATTGGCTTAAACTAGGTATCCTGTTTCAAAACACGTACAAACTAAACTGTATATTAGAATGTCCAACCTACAGATGTTGAATACTTCTCAAACACAAAAACATTTAGAAACAAGCAATTATTAAACTGATGCTTGCCTCTTACTAGAATGTCATTGTAACCTGAAAAAAGACACTGAAAAACAACACCTTCTTACTGATTTTTGCCTGCCCCCTGTGTAGTTAATAAAAATCTGATACTTATATTTCTAAAATGTCAGAGCTTGCCAGCATATCAAGAGCAAGAAAACTCACATGCTTTTAAATACCAGTATATACTATGGCTATAGGGGAAAAAGTCGATGAAATTTCTTTCTAGTAACAAAAGCATTGAGTAACATAGCTCAGTGATACTAATTTGGTATGTTTGACATAACCAGTCATTGGTGAGTTTTTCAGTTGTGATTAACACAAACGTTCTAGACTTATCCAGGAAATACCTCTGTACTTTTTCATACCACTATGTAATCTTTGTCATTGCCAAATTTACTGCATTTTCTGTAAACAAATCCAGGTGACATGGATATTGACATCCATAATTAAAGCTGAGTAAGAGTCAGAAAGGAGGAAGTGGCCTAAACTTGCTGTCACTGAAGTAATGACAAGATTCTTAACTTTGGCTGAAAGCAATGTTGGGAAAAAAGCTTGATTTGTCAGAGTTTATCTTGAGCAGGCAGTACTCACAGTGCACTGAGTGCACTGTTGTGGTATTGCTTGGTTGTTTTACTGTAATCAGCATACCTATTAAATCCATTGTCACTTTTTTTTTCTTAATACACTTGTTCTTAAATGACAAGCAAAGATTTTAGAAAGGAAAGAAGTAAAAGAAGAACATGTGAACACAAATAGAAAATATCTCAGTTACATTTGCCAAATTACTTTATTTATGTCTACAGATGAAAGTAGGTGCCAGAAAAGAGACACTGCATCAGACATTATTACTTATACTCAGCTGCCAAGGGAAAATTTTGTCAGTAGCCTTTAGTAGTATTTGGACCAAAAATACACGGGTGTGCAGCTTTCAGCATTTTGTATGATGTGGAGTGCAGCATCTCTCACAGGTCCTCTGTTTCTGGAACGGTGTTGGAATCCGAAGGCTGAATGAACACTACAGGAATATTCTCAGACGTCCATCCTTTAGGAGTCCTATTGAAGGATCTTCTGGTAGCAAGAGGGTTTGCAAGGATCATGAATCTGGGATCATTTAGCATCAGTAGATTAAAATCTGGTACCTTGAATTTAACCAGCTTTGATGCTCTCTCAAAACCACCAAAGGGAGTGGCAACTCTGTAGATATTAGAGAAATAAAAGTAAAATGTGATTTTAAAAATACCTGTTTTCTTTTCCTCCCAGGAGCTGAAAAGAACAGGAGCTATTTTAATGATACAGATTGTGTTCAATTTCTTGTGTATGTTTTCAAGCTTTTGGGAAAAGTATTCTGATTGTTTTTCTGGCAAATTGTCTTTAAGATCTGATTTATTTTCCCTTAGATAAAGCCTTCAGACTTCTTCAAAATTCAACTAAATGGAAAAGCTGAGGGAAAAAGATGTCACAAGAAAACCTTGTCGTTGGTGAGTCACAGTTACTAAACTTATTTTGTTGGTGATAAGTTGATAAGTCTGAAAACATAGTTCAACACATTCTCTCTAGCAGGTAATTAGTTTAGGAAGTTCTCACCCCATTTTCTTCTATCCCCAGTTGCTTGTTCCTCCCACTACACTATTTCAGCACCATATTGTTGTACCAGTTAGAATGTATGTGGGTCGTGCTATAAACTTGGGTCATTTATGTGATCTGGGTTAAACAAAGACTTTTCAAAACAAAGGAGCCTTTAAAAATCCAAATTATTTCAGCAATCTGGTTTATATCGTTACGCTCAAACAATTGTAGCAATACAAATGAGGAGGCAGTAAAGCGTAATGTGAAGCAGAAAGGAACAGCCAAAGACAACAGGCTCTGGAAAGAAATGGAATGGGTGAGGACTTCTTACACCAGCTTTGTTTCTGAAGAAAATGTTTATGTAACTAAACCTTGAAACACAGGCTGAAATTGGCCCCTAGTCTTCGCCAGTATTTTTCATGTTATTTAAATGTAAATGTTCCCTCAGGTGATAAGCCTGAGAAACTAAAAGATAAGAAATACTAAGCAGGAACTCACTGTTACATACATTTGCAAATATTGTAAAACAACAGTATTTCTAAATACCTCCCATGATTCTTCTGTATTTGCAGGTTTCTAGGCTGAAAAAAGAAACTCTGAGTTTTTCTGTCACTTTCCAGACTCCTTTGTATAAGTAAATTGTGACCAGACTATTACATGTGCTCTGCATTTTGATCAGTTGCATAACTTTGCTGGGATATATTCTGGCCAGCCAAGAGTGTCAGATTTTTAAGCTACACATGAGTACCTGATTTCTGCAAAGCTAGATACATAGTGGCATGTGAAAATGAATTTTTGTTCACCAGGCTTGGTAGGTTTTGTGTGTTTGATACAAAACAACAGATCTGTTGGTATATATTTCCTGTGGCTCCAGGTATTATAGCTGAAGCCCAGAGAAATTAATACCAAGAGAAATGAAAAGAGATCATTTGAAGATCTGACTAGGATTTTCAGCAAGATAACTATAGATAAAACAAGACCTTGGGGAGAATTAAGTACTCGCACACACACAAAAAAAAGAGATTAATTCAGACAAATGAGTCCGTGACCTAAAAGGAATGGTACTGCCGTGTCATTACACAGATAATTCACTGAATTTTGGTACAAGCAGCATTTGTTGAAGGGGGTGGTGTTAACTCCAAAGGGTCAATCTGGTAAGATATGAAAAATCATGAAAGTTCTGGGCATGCACACTTAGTGAGAGAAGAGCACTGCTTTGGATTAACCTCTAAAACTGTTTCTCACATGAAGATAAGACAAGATTTTGCAGCAGCAGCCAGTCCTGGCATTAAACTCTCTTGAGGTCAAAGGAAATTATACAAAGTGCCTGTGGTATCAAGCTTTTCTTGTGAAACTGTCTTCTAGGTCACAATGTCAATTTGGATACCATATGATACTGATTAAAAATAATTGCTTGGTAATTGACAGAGTGAATGTAGTGATCTACATCTTACAGGATAATAAAAATTGTTTTAATTGCTGCTCTAATTAAGATACACATTCTCACATTGTTGTAATATTTAATTTTCATCAATATGTAAATTAAAGGGATAATCAATATTAACAGAATAATATTAGCTATATAAAATGCAAAACAATTCTGTAGTGTAAAACTTCCTCTTTGTAGTATTTTTGGGTTTTAAATGCATCATGTTTCTGTAGGTAACAGAAGGGTGTTCTATGGAAATTCAAATATCTTTTGTGGGAAAAAAAAAACCAACCATGTAGTTCCTATACAAAGTCTGGCCTCAGAGAACTATGCATTCCTGCATGCTAGGCAGAAGCACGTGGTGATCAACATAAAGGAGACTACAGTAATTGGTTAATAGATGTTAATTTTCCTTTACAGCAGCAGTATATTTTTGTGACCAGTAACTTGTCTGACAACATGGTGTTGTAATGACCTCTGTTGTGTGCACATCAACTGTATCACTTGAGCTCTGATTCATTGTAGAGAAGCCTAAAACTCACGTGTAAAAAATTCCAGCAGTCATTGCTCATGAGGGCGGAAATGCTGGTTTAGAGCCATAGGAAGTGGAACCAGGAAGTGTAAGAGATTTAATATTCGCTTTGCATATTCCTAAAAAGTAGGTGCACGATTTAACAGTTGCAGGCACAACCACGTTTATTTTTAGCTGTTGTTTTAGCAGGGCTGCATTTTTTTTTCCTGCAGTCTTTCTTCTTCAACATTATATTGTCTCAACATAGGAGACTACTTGTAGTTGATTATTTGGCAAAGTCTGAAGAAATGTTTTAACTGTATTGGATTAGCACCTTCAATTATGTAGTTACAAAAAATGTGAGTTTCACATTTTAAAACAGGACTGTCATTCTTAGAACATTTTGCTTATTGTTAATTCTGTGCAAAAAGGAGACATAAGAGCAAAGAACCTGACCCTGCAAAATGCTCAGAGCTTCATTTAGCTTAGTGCAAAAGCTAATACCAATTTCACAGAGGTATTCAGGTGCTAAGGAACTAGCTTTCACTAATCTCACATCACGTCAAGTTAGTACCCAAAATTCCTTTGAGGCTCTGGATCTCAGCATTTTTAGAATAGAGTTCAGAATCCATTAATCAATAAAATCGGAGCCCAGTCCAGATGGACTGGATTCCTGTAGTGTTTTTTAAACAGTAGTCTTTGGGAATTGAGAAAGCTGAGCAAGAATTTATCTTGTAGGAGAGGCAGAACTAGTCAGACTTGCTTGTCTCATGTGAGTAAGATGTAGTGCTTTGTATGTTACTCCTAATCCTACCTTTGACATTTTATCCAGCTCCAAGAAAGCAGATGGAATAAAGGTACTAATTTAACTAATATTACAAACTCCACAATAATTGTAGATTCATGCTGTCTTTACCACAGATTACTGGGTGCTTCCACACTGGTAAAAGAGGCAAGAAAATTTTTCACCAGTAAATACTTCTTCAATCCTGATAGGAATTAATCTCCAAGAGAAATCATATCGGATGGCTCTGTTCTGCAGCATTTCTCTGCTATCACAGACTCATTTTCATCCAGGAGGAGGAGGAGTAGCCTGGTCTGAACAGTCTATTCAGAGATCCTCAGAACCTAATTTCTCTGATCGTGCACTCTGTCTAGTGCTATGTGCTGTTAAAGCGTTACTGGCTCTCTCACAGCAAGCCTTGCCTCAGAAGGCAAATGTGCTTGACGTTTACTGCCACCACTTCTTCCTTCACTGACATGCCATCATTGCAAGATCCCTACAGCATAAAATGTGCACTAGACCCCAACTAATACCTCTATAAATTCCTTAGTTCTGATTCTGCTACTATTGTAAAAAATGCACAGCTACAGGGTCCAGAGTCACCTTTTCATTGCAGGCAGTGGAAAAAAACTTCTGAATGCTGTTTAGCGCTGAATATACCTTTAAGCCGTGCATGTGTGTGTCTGTTCCAACACATCGAGATGTCCCTACCTGCTAAAGTTGTGTTGGTTTTAATTTTTTGTGTAACAAGGAAAGCTGAAAGTGGCCTGTAAACTCTAAGTGCCATTTTAAGAGATACCACTGAACTGGGAAGAATCTCAGGCCCATTTCCTTTGGGAGTCCTATGCATCACACTTACTGTTAACCACATCCCCTCCTGACTAATGATGACTGTACCAGCGTTTTGCAGGAGAACAAACATAATGGCACTTTATTGAATGATGAAGCATGATAGAAAGCCTTAATTGACATCCTCACTGATAACAAAATGGTGCCGTTATATCACACTTTAATTGTTCATACAGTATCTTTGCTTTCTCTCCAAGACTGCAATTAAAGAAGTCAAGGATGCTGTGACCTAGATGCACAGAATGACTTAGGATCTAGACAGAGAAGTCCACGGAGATACCTCACCTTATGTTCAAAGCCCATAGGCTGCTGAATTCCTGAGATGCCTAATGTTTTCCTTATATAAATGCTCAGATCTATTTATGTTAGCTATACTGGCAGCTGCACCTATCTTAAACCAAAGCTCGTCTGCAATTCTTTAATCAATAATCTTTTGCCTAAACTTCCATGCTTGAAAACACACCTAATATGCTGCTGCAGCAAGCTTTGAGCAAAATATCATGTCAAGGCACTTTCACTCAAAATCCAAGGCTGTTAGTGTTGAACCTCTGCATCGAATAATAGTGTGTCTGTGATCAGAGCTGTTCTGCAAGAGATTTGGATTCTCTTCAATCTGAGAGCATCTCTTTGTAAGAGTGGACCTCACCACTCACATATAGTATTCCAGCAAAAATGCTACCCAGAAATAAAAAATTACTTGGATTAGACAGAGTAGGACTCTTAGCTTAGGCACAGGCCATGCAGCTGATAGCTGAGAAGTGTAGGTCCTGTTTTCTGTTCCTACATCTGCTTGTTTAATTTACTGTAAGTAGTAATTTTAAAAAGTGCATTGAAAGATCTGGGAATTCAGATGTAGGCCCAGGTTTCTCTTTCCCCAAGTGAGTTTCTTAATTATTCAGCTAGAGAAAGATGTTTACTCCCCCTAACTCAAAGATGTTTATTATTTTCTGTACTTTGTCACAGGTCTTAATAAGGGAAGTGAAGTACGTTCCCACCTCTTCCATGAAAGAGCCAGAAACTAGGTTGTCAGACCTCTCCTCAGGGTTGACATTCCTGTAGAAATAAATCCAGGCTGGCCACATTCTAGGAAAATGCTCTTCCCAAAGAAATGAACCTTATTGTCTATACAATCTTTAAAAGAATACATGTGACCCCTGCTCTGGTTTTAGAAAGGAAGACCTTAATCTAGCCCTGACCTGGAGACAGGCAGACAGAATTAGGTGCTGGTGGCCTTGGCAAAATAAATTTAAGTGGCATTTAGCCTTCTCTGTAATGTTTTTTTGTTGGTTAGCTCGGCATGCAGTGTTCTATCTTGAATCCCATAATCAGACACCCCACTTTCCTGTGCATTTTTGGGAGTTTAGACAACAAAGTCATGGCTGTAAAATCTCCAAGAAGCTAGTATCTTGAATTTCAATTTCACAAATTCTCACTTTTTGGATCTACGCCTTCTTGCTAGAAAACATAAATCAGAGTGTACTGTATGTAACAGCTTTTCTAGGTCCACCAGGCATCCTTTTATTTTCTTCTGGATGTGGATTTTTTCCATGAGAAGAAGAGTTGTGGTGGATTATATTTGTATGCCTTGTGTTTTGAATTTTCCAATTTCGCACTCTGGATCTGGATTTATGTGCCAGGTTTTAGGGTTTTATGGCAGTTACAAGGGAGAATATTGACCTTTCCTTTATATGAATGCACATGTGTTCATAAAATTCAGACTGTGGTAAGCCACAGTTCTGCCATGTCATACACAGAGAAAATCCCCACAGAAAGAAATCTGAACAGTTAGTGTTGTAAATATGACAACTAACAGAATATGGGACTGCGGTGCAGCTAAAAATCCACAAAGAAGCCATCAGATAACATCTCAAGACACATATCCCTATTAATGGGGCCTCTGTGCCCTGTCTGATCCTGTCTTTCAAAGTAATGACTCGCACGCTGGACTCAGAATTTCTCTTGTGAGAGGGAGAACTGATTCTGTCTCTATTCCCTGTATATGTATCTTTGGCAGTTTTTTGTTGGTTTTGGTGTGTTTTGGTTTTTTTTTTCTCAGTTACAATAACCATAGTACATAAACTGTGCTGTTACTGTTCCAGTGTTAGCAGCTGTGGTGCATCTCTCTAACTTGTATTTGCTATTTTGTTTGCTGAGAAGAGTGTGCCACACAGGCTTAATTATTAACATGGCAATGTATATTGCTGTTAGGAAATCAGAATTAGGGTAGCATCTAACAGTGCCAGTCTGGAGTTTTGAGGAAGGGTTTTGGTTTGGCTCAGCTGTCTGGAACTCAGCAGGGGTTATTTAGTGAAAAATTGTCCATAACTTCAATGAATAAATATATTGTGAATGGTATGAATGAAAGCAAAAAACTTAAGTAAGAATGTGTTTTAAAACTTTCAAAATAGTTCAAAAGCCAGTATTGTCCATGTATCTAGAAGGTCTACTGACAGCCTTAGTATACTAGTTACTATGTAAATAACTTCACTCTTAGATCCCATTTTTAAAGTCTGCTTGTAATGTTTTATCTGTTAATTTGTTACAGAAGGTTGTCAAAGATATAAAAGATTTAAAATGCAATAAAATATGCAATCTGCTAACTATTTGGTCTGAGGGATTGGTTGAGGGATAAAGTTCATTGTACTATCGTTGCCTAAAAAACAAGCCATGTGAGTTGTATTTAAAAAAAAGAAGAGTGGTTTGCATTATACAGCTTACAAACAAACTTTTGACTGAGAGTTTCCCTGGTAGATCTTATGATCCTGTATCTACTCACGTCAACAACAGAAATACTGAAAGGAGTTTGAAGCATTGCTATAGCCCATGTTTCCCATTTATTGAGTACACCAGATTCTGATACTTTCTGTCTTTAAATATTTTCAACAATTTGTCTTACATTTCTGGTTCTACAATTTAATTTGGGGTCCATACTTTAGAGAGAGACTAATTTCCTCCTTAATGCTCTTGTTTGCCACTTGCAATCTGTGTTCACGTTCATGTTTATGCACATACTTGCAAACACAGCTGGTAGGGTTTTTTTTGCAGCTGGTGGAAACATTTCATTTCATAGTAATTTTTCTCTGCACTGTAAAATTCAGCATCCATTCAGAATTACCTGTTAAAGCTCCTGTAGTCAGGCAGTTCTGGCTTTGCTTCAGGTTTAAAAAGTTTAGGATATAAAGCTTCCAGCAGCTCTGGATCATCCCTAATGGCTTCTATCCAGGGAGACTGATAATACTTTGGTACAGAAGTAGTGTTGAACTTTTCAGGAGGAATTTCTTTCAGTGGTCCAGAATACCCTGCAAGGCAATCAAGGCAAAACCATTGTAATAATAGTTTGACTTTTCTGCTTCCTTACCACTGTCCTATGTAACTAGGAAGTAATATACCATAATTTCACAGGTAAAGTGAACAATTGGATCAAGTCACCTGGCCAAAGCCACACAGAAACAGAAAGCTGGCTGCAGGAATTTGTAGCCTTTTAGATAACTGCTCCAAAGTATTCCACCCACTTTTGAGGCTAAGATAATTTTAGTTTTATATAAATTTGTTTTTATCATTATAAGCATTTGTTTGAAACCAGACTATAGCTACACAGCCCTTGGGCTGAATTAACAAAAAGATTTTAAAAACAGCCTTTTGGTTAAAACTAAAATAATTCAAAAAGGGAAATCTATTCCACCCTTGTACATTCCCACTGCATCTTGCTCTTTAAATTTATGCTGTTTCCTTCTATAAGCTTAAAAAACCCCTGTAGATTAGTATCTACTCCTTTTGGCAGACCTTTTTTTGCTTAAAGAAAGGCTTTAAGGTTTCTATCATGTCTTAGCAATGGAAATTACCTCTGTTTGCATTGTATTTGACCAATGGATGCACAGAGTCTTAGCAGTCACTAACAGAGTAGCATTGACCTAGTTTACATAGACTGGAAAAGGTCTGCACAAAACATGCATTGAGTAATTCTGAACAAAGAATGAATTTGTAAAAACCACAGTCTGCTCATGGATAATTCATAAACAGGAAGAAGGGCGATATCACTGAATAAATTAATTAAAACAAATTAGCTTTCTCTAGTCTTTAAAGAATACAAAATAAGGCCGCCTTGTAGCTCACTGCTTTAAATAAAGGCATCAGTACCCTCACAATTAAGAATTTAAAAAAGAACAGTTTATACAGCCAGGGGCAAATTCCCTTTTAAGTTAATCCTCTGTAAAGGTTTCTAGCAAAACTTGCAGTGACTTCAGATTTACATTTATGGGTAATAAAACTGCAATGGATAACTTTCAGACTGCTGAGCAGCATGTTGCATATTAGAAACAAAGGTTTGGCAAAGACTGGTTTTAAATCTGGTGATCTGTTTCTCAGTGTTTATAAGACCAGTAAATATAGGAGCAGTCTCTCTGGATATAAGTGTATGTTTTCAGTTTAGGGAGAAGTAGTACAAAACGCATATCAGATCTTTAAAAATTAACAGAAGTGACTGAAGAGCACCACTTTACATTTCTGTAGGAGATTCTTATTAGTTATCTGACTCAAATTTATCAATTTCTAATAGTAAGTCCAGTAACAAATTCTTGTTGAAGATACTATTTTATAAAGACGTCCTTCCTTTGCTGTGAAATGAGAACTAAATATGTTTAAAGTCTGTAAACACATATATTACCTGGGGCGATGTTGTCAGGATGTGGTGGGCTCCGGGGATCAGGTGTATTAGGAGGTGTCATTGGGGCATGCTGGGGAATTCCTTCCACACTGAGGCTGTCCATTTTAACACTCTGTATGGGCTCTCCACGCTGCATTCAGATACAAATAAATATCATTGACAGCACAGGCAAAAAAGGCCTCTGTGGTTTTCTGTTGAGGGTTGGAGCGATACTCCAGGTTACAGCCCAGATCTGAGACCCCTGGTGTACTATCTGAAGGCATACCGTCCTGCTGTTTGGTACCCTGTTTGCTAGATAGCACTCTCCAGGTTTTTCTGGCTGTTGTCCAGAAGATGAAACAGCTTCACAACTCTTTTACATTGGCTGTGTAAGTAAAAATGAATAATTTTTCAGTGTTAAGAATGATATCCCAGCATAATTTTAAATGTCTGTATTACAAGTGTGTGAATGCTTTATTGAAAAGATTGGAGGTGTTGTGAGCTAAGTCAAAAAAATTCCTGAAAAATTCCATCCGGCTGAGTTGTCTGGCCTTTTCCTAAATTTGGGATATTTAAACATTGATATGCAATCTGTGTAGAAAGTTCATCCCATCTGCTGTTTACACTAATCGCCAAAAAATCTACCAGTGCATGTGGGCTGTGTGGTTCACAGCAAGGAGTATATCTGGTCACTCTGGCAGGGGGGCCCATAACATGTGTCCCTTGGTTTACTGGACACTAGAAGCTGTTATGTGCAGAGCACCCTTGCTACCCAAAGACTCCAGAAATCTGGCACGTTTGAGCCATTTGAGTTCCAAAGCACTGATTCTTCAAAGCATCCCTTCCCATATCAGTTGAAAATTCACTGCATTTGTTGAATTGCTTTTGTTTGGGATTTTCTTTTCCCTTGTTTATAATAGAAATAACAACTTCAGTGCAAGTCACTTTCTGGACATTCATGATATGCTGTTATTTTCAACCCTCCTATCGGGTTATCGGTTCTAAGGAGACATCTAAGGCTTAATCATTGTTGCATAAATATAGAATTAGAGTCTCATAAGAAGTCAATATCTTATTTTAGCTATGACACATAGGCTAAAAGCAATTTAAATATAGACTGCTTTAGAGTAAGAGTTTCTTAAAGCAGGAAAGCAAACAAATACTTGTTTAAACTTAAAACAAAAAAAAAAGATCAAGGCAGAATGTTTTCTAGCCATCCTGAAGTATGTTAGAAAGATTAATTTTGGCAGGCAGAATCATAAAGATGATGAAGACAACACCAGTGGTGGCTAAATAGGCATTTAAGGGAAGGGAACAGAAACCAAAGAGGCATCGTTTTTTCATGTCTCAGAATGTCATACTGACTGTGCAGCATGTGTACGCTATGTGGTTTTGTGGGAAGAAGTAGTCTAGAGGGGAACCGATCTGTCAGACTTAGTAGCAAAAACATGGAACTGGATGCAGAAATTCTGATGAGATTGATGGTGTTGTGCTGAGAATTTATCTGTGTAGCTTCTAATAGTCAATATTCAGAGATGGGCTTCTAAATAATAGTGTTCTAATAATAGCTTTGGGTGTTCGATAGAGTTATTCACATTTTTTTATATGAGATTTCTTTTGTGCAGATTTATTTTTAAAAGGCAGATTTATCAAAACTCAAACATGATCCCATTTGATCCCTGTGTAATGTAATTTCTGTTGAGTGAGTGGACAAAGAAGTTTGAAATATCTGCACCATAAAAAAAGAAATGTAAAAATTTTTCTTCTATAACAAGGGATATTAAGATATACTTTTCGTCCTGAGTAAAGTTAATTTTTTGTATGGGAAACGCAAAGGCCGCAGAATTACAAATATAAAGAGTTCCTTCTTCAAGAAGGGAGCAAAAATATTTTAGAGATTTCAGCTGTGATATTGGAAATATTGAACTCAGATCCAATAATCAACTCTCTGACTGTTGTGAGATCCCTCAACAGTTTGGTTAGCATGGACAATGGTAAATTGCAAATGCGTCTTTCATTGTCTGCCCCCAAAGCCTCATTATGAGATGCAACTAGACAAAAAGTTTCCTTAGAGTCAACAAGTTGCATTAATTTTATTGTTCCTGATTAATTTACAAGTATGTGTGTATTTTCTTCAGTAAAATTAAACATAATATAAGTAAGCCCTTTGGTGATTTGCTGATTAATAAATTAATTTTTTCCTATTTGAACTGATGCAAACTTTAGATTATATCACAACAATACATTACATATGGTTACTATTTTTCTTATCACAAGTGAAGATTAAAGAAGAATTGAGTCAAAGTCTTTGTATGGATTCTGTAGGGGTTGGATGCTAACATAACCATAGCACCACCTATACAATGATTAGTTGTAAAAGCTTCAGGGAAAGAGAATTGCTGTTCTACAGGAATTATTTCCTAGGTTAGTTAATAATAATTGACTTCTGTAGCACGTATTTCTTTTCATCTTTAAAGCAGCTTAAAAGTACTGGGACAAATTCTGCTTCTTTAGTCACCTTTGTATCTGAAATCAGTGGGGATGCATACACGTAATTGAGAAGCAGAATTTAATACAATACTGGAATTTGAGAGGCTGCTTGTGTGCTGTATTAGACTGGGCATAGAGTACTCATGTTCAAATAATTAAACCTTGCAGCACATTGGAGAGTTAGGTAAAAATTATGAATGTTGCTGTCCAGAGGTTAAGCAAAAGGTTTAAATATTTTGCAAAGGCCACAGATGAGACAAACTCCAGGTGCATTTAGTTCCTGCCATGAGGATTCCCAGGGTATCGCTAATGCTTTAGTCGAAGACTAATTGACTTTTAGTGACAAACTCACTCATTTTTCTCCATGTGGAGACAGGCAGGCGAGAAGTGTATTAGTACCAGTTGTGAGTCATTTTGCTGCCTGGGAGCCACATTGAGACCACCTACCTATTTTAATAAAAATACTTACTGGTTGCATGAAACAGACTCATTTATTACAACTTTTTGAATATCATTAATTAGTTAGTTTTCACATTAACTAGTTAATTTTCAGTACTCAATGAGCCAATTATTACAGGATAACAACTCTGATCACTAGTAACCTGAATCAGATTTGAATGAGAATGATTTGAATCCGATGTCCTTAAGTATTAAGGCTTTCAGATTTTTTTATTGGTCTATTGGAGCTCAATAAAGTACAAACGGCGCACTTCACATTAGCCTTATTCTAGTACAGGGTTTTGCTTTTATTCTTTCTGAATAAATCATGCACAATATGTATCATGAGCATCAAGGGAACCCAAGCTAGTCTCACTGTTTCATTAATAAGTTACTACAAAATACTTACATTTCTTGGCTTGTTTGCTACATAATGATAATTTTCATATGTGTATTTGTCAGATCTCCGCTGACGTCTCTTGAAAAGTCTTGCACCTCTGTTGCTGAGTGTCGATAGTTCCTCTACCATGATATCTCTGGGGGTGCTGACCTTTTTTCCAAGGTTTAAGCTGGGTGAGACTGCAATACAATGGATAAATACATACCTCTGTTTTTCTTAAATGTCTGATATTGTATACCCTACACTTGAAATCCAAAAACATGTTAATGCATACTTATCTAACACATAACATAGCTTCATATGGTGTTAGTGAAATTAGTCACTCTTCCAAAATTTTGGAGCAGAGTATTGAACACCAAAAACCTGTTTTTTTTGAAGATGCTAAGCACCTCAACTCCAAATTTACTTCAGTTGAATGGCATTCATCTGTTATCAAAATCAGGTCTATGACATCCTACACACCATCTTAATAGCAGGCTGGTAAAACCTGGCTTCCACTGAAACCAGGAACAAAATTCCATCTGACCCTAGTATTCCCACATCAAACCTTCAGTTAGCTTTGTGTGTCCTGCATTGGACAGATGAGCAGGTAGCCCCTTTTAAACATACCTACCAGTTTCTTATTGCTTATAAACATTTTATTTTCAATTATTCTTTAATATTCTGCTTGCTTTTGAAATCTAGGTCATGTTTTGTACTTTGAGAAAAGTTTACATTTGAAAGGCTGTAGTAAATAGTATTTTTAAACTATAAAAGAAGCTTTCAAAATAAAGATCAAGTTGTTGAAAATGAGAGCCTTAACAAAGAACTACAACATGCTTCTTTGAATTGATGTATTTAGAACATTTTCTTTTTAATTCTCTCTAAGAGGAAACTGAATTACTAGATTCACTGCTTGGGAAAAATTCCTTCTTTGTCTTTAGCAACCTCCTCTGGAATTTGAAAGTGAAACTGCATAAGCAGGGGAAGGGGAGGTCATTTAGGACTGTAAATGGAGAACTCTGAGTATCAGAAACTCTACTGGTCATCTTCGTGGTAATGTTCTGGTGACTGGGATGCTGGTGGCAATGAGCAAGCTGTTGCTTAGTGACTGAACTCTCTCACTAGATGTCCTCAACCTATAGATAAAGTTTAAGCCTTAGAATACAGTAAGTTCAACAAACTATTTTCTACTAATTTATTTCTGTTTAGAAGGCTGTAGAATTTAACAAATATAACAATAATTGGATCACATAGTAGAAACAGAATTTTTAAGAAAATAATTCCTGTTGCTACTTACTTTAATATTTATCATTTTATTAATTAAAATTATTCTCCTTAGTTGTTCATAAACTTCATGAAAAAAAATAGGCAGATGCTTTGAGGATTATATCAGTGGTCTAGTATGTTTCTTTGATCCACTTATTCAAAATCATAATCTGTTATTTCTTTAATAATAAGACATTCTATTCTTCACGTATTCTTATGGTCTCCAGGATTTAAAATTCTGAATTTTTGCATATATTTTAATGTTTTAAAATTAAATGAAAGCAAATTATATGTTGGACTGTATCTTGCTTCTAGAGTAGGGACACAGGATGCCCAGTTTAAAACTAACTTTGCAAAGTAATTAACTGCAGAAGGTACCTAATGTCAAAGTTAATATTGCATATGCAGAGTTTCGTTTTGAGTAACTGGCATGTTCAACATGGCATATGTCTCCTAGTAACTTTATGTTGGAAAAACTGTGTGATTTATTGACGTTTAGGAAAACTTAATTGAGGCAGGTACATTAAATATTTAGCCAAAGCTGTATAGACAAGAGTTTTCCATGTAGTAAATCAAACAAGTTTGTGGGCCCTGGAGTGCATCACTGTTGATCCAGTTCTGTTCATACTGATTTCAGTTGAATGTTTGCAATGGATTTAACTGGAGCAAGAGCAAGCTAACTGTATCGTGAGCTGGAGCATGCACTTCTGCTTTAAAAATAGTATGCGCAAAGAATCCTAACACCCTCCTGTTATTTAAGAGGTAACGACAAAACAGAGAGTTCTTAACATGGAAGAAAATGAGTCGGCTTGCCCAGTGTAGCCATATCGGTGACAGATAGTGGTGGGGTTTTGGCTCTGTGGTTGAGATAAGTTATTAGTTATTGGCCTGTGGCCTGAAATTTAGACCTACAAGTAATTTCTCAAGATTACTCCAAGGATATGGACTGTTGAATGGTTTCATATTAGTAAGGAGTAGGAAATGTACCCCTCAAATCAGCACGATTTTCAGTCAGAAAAAGCATTTCTTCATTGTACACAGAGTGGGTAGTATGTACATCCTCAAAGACTGGGGTGCCAAGGTGATTGCAGATCTCTGTCCAAAGCACTCAGTATTCTTCTGGGACACGCTGGATGTTAACTATTTTGGGCCTTGCTGTTCCCTTACATACGTACTGTTCTTGTTAATGTTAACTGAAGGCTCCAAGGTACTTTGTAACCCACAGTTGTGTACTATTGTGTATCCAGGCAGCATCCCAAAAACATAAGTGTGAAGTTCATTTGAATCCCTTGCCAACTAAAATCTAATCATCTGTCTAGTTTTATGATGTGTCTAGGGATTGTTTCAGTGTCAGTGCAGAAAAGGTGATGAAGAATGAGGAAAGGAGGACATTTAGAGGATGATGGAAAGAGAACATCAATGTCATAAATGGACATTGTAGTTTAATACTGAAAGTTTAATTCATAGTTTAATCCTAATCTTAACCTTTTAGATTGATTTCTTATTTTGTTCCTGCCAAGTCCTTTCTGTCCTATGCTTAAAATCATAACAGACTGTATTTAAATATGATTTATATAGTTCCTCCTGCATTCACCACCTAATCCCCCTTTAATCCTCCAGTTTACAATCTTCTAAATACCTTAATCTGGATTATAAATTTTAATAATGAATATCAGATATTATGTTTGTTGTAGTATCAGAAATAAGATTTTTTAACTATATCATGAAAGATAGTTAATCATGTAGCTGCTGAAGGATGCATTTAAGAAATATTATAAAACTGGACATGAGATTTAAGTGTAATTGAAGGCTAACCTAATGAACACCAAGGGCTTCTTTAAACATATGTATTTACAGAAATGTTTACCTCTACCAAGCAACCTTAAAAATGGTGTGATTAGTTCAAGTCTGTCAGTGGAAAACCAAGGGATTGGGGAGGTCACTACATCCACACGCTGATTCACCACTACAGTCTCTCTTCTGAGACCATAAGAGGGTTTACAGTTAGTGTCTATTCCTGCGGCATTTTATGATGTGTCAGACTTCTCTAAAACACAAAGTCATGTCAAACAAGTCAACAGGAGATGTGGACTTTTAGTTATTACCAGTTTTGCCCAGAGCGTGGTAATCTTTGGGACACTGATAATAACTTGGCTGATTTTTTACCTTATCAACAACTATTTCTGCTATGAATATCTTTTAACAAGGAATTTGAGATTCACTGTTTACCTGAAAGCATTATAATAAAAAGGGGCTAAAATAAAAATGCAGTAGATAAGCTTTCTGTGTGTCATTCCGAGCTACCGGGGCTCGTGTTACAGAATCTTCTCTTACTGTTTACCTTTGTTAACAGTGGGGAGTTTCGTAGGTCTGTGAGATGGGCTGAAACATTAAATTTACATAATTACCAGGTGCAGAACCTTTATTACTAATACAGATGCAAGAGCCAGAAAGACAGCAGTTCGCCCTCCAGATCTCAGGTTAAGCTTGTTGAATTATCAGTTAGGAGAAAAATAAAATGTCAAAAATTAATAGAGCTGACTTTAGTAATTTAAAAAACAGATTTCTCCTTGATTCTGTCAAGAACTGTTCAGATTTGGTTCCAAAGAACTAGCATATACTTTGTGTGATTACAGCTTTGATTATCCTTTTGTTTCTTAGCTGGTTTCACTGAGCTTGTACAGCTATGAATTTCAGACTCTAATTTCATGAAATTTCATATTTTTTTAACATCCAAACAAGATGCAAAAGAAGAATGTATGCTGAAAGAGTTAGTTTTGCCTTCAGTGGCCACATATCACAGCATATCTTACTGTAGGATAAGCTGTCATAGCTACGTGTATGAATCTAAACTTGACAGCTAATCTGATAATACGTAAATAATAAAAAGGACAGATTATGTGAGGCAAATGCCGAGCATCAGCACAGATTATCCAATAACTCCAGTGATTTCAAGGACTGTATGGTAGATTTGTTAGTACTGCTATGAATAGTAGCAACATTTACCATGTGAGATGCCTGGTTCCAAACAAACATATGAAAGACTACTTGTTTGGGTTTTTTTTTTTTCCCCTGAAGAGCTTATAGGCTATTTCAGGCATCATATAGTACTTGGATTTACAATACAAAAGGAAAAAAAAAAAAGGAGTTGTAATGAAATCTGTGAGGGTCAACTGTCTTTCAGACTTAAGTGTGTGTTCAGTGGACAATGGAAAGAGGAAAGATGTATTTACTAAGGAATAGAAATTACAGAAAAAAACCTATGGAAATATCAGAAGGACTAGGACCAGACTCTGAAGCTCATAGCTTCTTTTTCTAAAAACCTAATGTCTCTTGTCCTACTCTTCCTGCAATCACAGTGGTCAGAGAGTGAGTACAGAAACCATCCCCAAATTCTTTGGAGCCAAAGCCCACACGAAAGATTTTCAATACTGGAATTTAATGCTCAGTGTTTTATCCTCTGTGAGTGGTGTAAATTGTAAATATTAATTGTAAATATTAATGGAGCTCCCTTTTTTTTCAGTGAGGCTTGTGGGGTGCTTATCACTTTAAAGACATTGGTCTTTTACCTAGGTGGTAAAAAAGCCTTCATGGGGAGGACTGAAAGGATCTCCAAAAGCATCCTGCACATACCTAGTGCAATCCAAGCAGATTTATATTCCCAACTGGGTTAATTGCTTCTTAAGGTGTCACACTAGAAGCATAATTTTAGGAACCTGTTTTAGAAAATCAAACTACTTTCTCATAAGTGTCTGCATTTTCATCAGTGCAATAACAGAAAAGCAAAATTTCTTCATACAAGATTAGTTGGTGGCTGTGCATTAGAGAGAATTGCCAAATGCTAGTAAAATGTGTTAGTTACAAAGATAAAGTTTGAGAGGAAGGAACAGAGATATAAACATTTCTTTCAAAATTTTTTATCATTCATATAAAAAAGCAGAGTGAAACAGAGCAAAAGAAGAGTATACAAATCAGCATGTTTCTTAGATGATAGCCTTTTAAAATGGAATGAAGTCATGTTATTAACCCCAAATAATATTCTGAAAGGCTATCCTATCAGAATGTACATCAGCTGTTAGATTACTTCATTCCTCCACAGCAGTTGTTCATCTGAAAATAGCTTTCAAATGAAAAGAGGCAACTACAAAAGGATTAGTTACCATAGGCAGCATGATACTCCCACAAGATTATTTATGGCAAAACACCCAGAGACAAAGCTGTAAGAGAGTTAAACTCTATGATTAAGAAAATATATTAGGGAGGGCTAGAGGACATTGCATATACAGTAAGCTGGGTTCAGCGCTATACCATTTCTTTGTATTTCATCCATAATGGCTGATGCTTGTTGTTTCCTCTCTTTGACCATGGCAGAATGTGATAACATTGTGATTTTCTGATACGATTTTTCCTTGCTGAAAGAAAACAACACATTTTTACATTGTTGAGCCAGCTTGCACAATTCAGCCAACTTTAATTTCTGAAAGCCTGTTTAGAATGGCTGAATAGTGAAGTTAGTTATTTCTGATTTAGAAATGCTGCACTTTTAATTGTGCAAAATGCACTGGCAGTTATTGCCTGCACACAGATGCTAGCACATGTTCTGATGGATAGAAGATTTGAAGGAATGGACTTTGAGTTGGCTACATAAATTCTGTAGCTAAATCTGTGTCAGTGGTCTAGGCCTTCTCACATCTGCACATTATATTTAAAGATGTAAATCCATAACTAATATTTTAATTACATCTTGGTTTATGATTTCAGAAATGTTACATTTTGACATTTCTTAATCTAACAAAGAATTTGAGGAACTAAATGAGATGCTCTGGCATCTTTAAAGAAAATGCATTTCTGACTAAGTAAAAAAATAAACATCATCTTAATTGCAGAGTCAAGAGGTTACATAAATGTCTTTTACATGACAGTTTGTAGGACAGACAATGTCAAAATATTTCAGGAAACAATACACTTACCCTACTGTTTTGCTGTGCTGAAAAAAGCGATCTCAACCCTTTAGTTGAAGCTTCAGGAGTTAATTATGTATGGGGATGACCTCCCTGGTCCAGGATGGTTTCTACCCTTGTGCTTGGGTCTGCATGGTACCTAGTATCGAGACAAACTGGGGGCTGATCCTCTTCAAAGGGATTGGCATCCAGCTGACATCAACTAGTTATATATAGAATCAAACACTCCAGCCACTCATATCTTCCTGGCGAAAGAAGAGAACAGAAAAGATTCAACTGCACCCACAACAAAGAGAGTTTATATCCCTTTCAGAGCTTATTGGAAGATTTAATGGAATGCTCCCCTCATACTCATACAGATCATCTCCTCATCACCTCTGAGAATAATAATCTCTGTGTTATAACTAGGAAACAGATATTTAAAAATAAGGTGTTAAATATACGGATGGGCAAGACTATATCAGATGAGAATGGCACGGGCTAATCCTTTAGTGAAAGATGAAACCATGCTTCAATAGTAGCTGATGGCTGAAGTCAGTGGCAGATGGCTGATATACAAAGTCTGTTCTGAAAAAGAAATAAGAATTTTTTCAGTATTATATGTGGTAGGGAGTAATTGCTCAGCAAGCATTCGCCTTGCAAACTGGTATTCAAAATCTCTTGATTTTCTTTGTGCATTAGGAACAGAAACCTGCAGTAGTTTGAAACTTAGTAATATTCAGCATTCCAGGTTAGTGTTGTATCAGTTTATCAAAGAAAGGTGTGATATTTGGAGCACAGATATTTCATAACAGCAACCAACTTCAGACAGAAAGAATTGGTGGCAGAAGGAAACATTCCCCCCTTACCCTGCTGTTTGAATACAGACAGCTGAATTATGGGGCAGTAAAAGCAAGGTGAAGGTTTTGTATTTCTGATTCAGATTTGGGGTTCTTCTAGGAAATTTCTTTTTCTTATGGAAAATTATGTTCTTGTTTGGCTTGGAGGATTGATCAGAAAATTGCTTGAATACTGGTAAGACAGGAGAAATGAATTCTGACTGTAAATGCAATCTGGAGAGTAATAAAATACACCAGCACAATGTGCATAACTTTTCAAGCAAGAAGCTCTCTGAGACAGATAAAATGTATGTGCCTGATACAATGTCCTAAAAGTCTGCCTCTCCAGCCAAAAAATTGCATTATTTTTTCCTCAAGCTTTCTGTTCCTAGGCTTAGCTTTGCAAAACATTTTGCTGTGATCCTAGACATCTCTGCCGCAAAGAGGTGTTCCATTTAATTCTCACTGTCAGAATTTACCTGCTGCTGTTACTCATTGGTAATTCTTTTCTAGCTTTTGTCCTCAGATCAGCCACTTTTGACAGTACCGACAAGCATGGTCAAAGTCGTGGCTGAATCCTATCTATTCACCTAAAGGCTAAGATTATTCTCAGTAGTTCACCACCAAGCTGTCAAGTGGGATTGCAGGAGAGTCTGACAAGGGTTCATGCTACTCAGTACTTTCATTAATAACTTCAGTAACAAAGTAGAGAATGTCAATTAAATGCCAACCTAGGAAAATTACAACTGATCTGTAGGGAGGAATTTAAATGTTAAATAAACTTGATGAACTGAAAAAAAAAATGCAATTCAGTAAAACCCCATCCAAATGAAATTATAAAGTGGGCATTCAACTGATTGACACTGAACTTGTCTTTGAGCTTGAATTTTTGGAGACATTTCCAACCACAACATTGATCCAGGAGGAAATATCAAGAGGCATCCCAAATGGGATAGTCCTGTGTTTAATCCATTCCAATTTCCATTAGCTAATTATTTGATAGAATAAAAAAATACACCAGTAAGATGAATTGCGCTTTTACACTATCAGAACAGCATGTACAATTCAGCCAACTGTTACTTCTGGATGACTGCAAGCTCTTGAGAATGATTACCATTCGAAAATACACTGAAAAATTGTTGAAAAAATTCAAAATCAGTAAAATTAAGAAGTAAAATGCAAAGTAGTTGCACATAAGAAGTAAAAATCAATCACAGGGAAAGAACCTGAGAAACTTTTGGGAAAGAAACGGCCAAAACCAATATGGCAGGAGAATTATATTAAATCCGAAAATAAATATTAGTCACTAGTGCAGTACAAAAAAAGGCAAATATTTTGTGGTTTGTGAATAGAATATCAAAAGGAAGATAATTTCTTTTTACTGACACTGAGGAACTGGAATATTTTGATCATCTTTAAGAAAGATATAAAGATATCAAGAACTGATTAAAATCCAGGCAACACATGGTAAGGAATATTACCTGTGAGGAAGGAGTTAAAGAATTTAGTCTGTTTGGCTTAGCAAAGACAAGAAGGAGGTGAGTCGTAACAGCAAGCTCTTCACACGTAAAATGAGTCTGTGATCTAGACTTCAGTCTTGTTCACAAAGTTTGGAATAAGAAGTAATCAGCTTATTTTATATCAGAAGTATAGACAGAATATTAAGAAGAACTTTCGTGGAGGATAGCTGGCATTGGACCAGAATGCTTAGCGATGTTGTGGAAAGAACGTCCCTGGCAATTTTTTAAATCAGGTAGTTTAGACATGCTGGTCCTGACTCAGAGCATGAGTATGAACTTGATGACTTTGATTTCTCTTTCAGCCTTAATTTTTGTATAATTCACATGAAAACAGATACCCCCTAAATAGGAGTAATCATTATTTAACAATCCCACCAGTTAACCTAGTAGATCAGTGTTTTGCTTGTCGTTGGAATTGATACTGGAATTAGCTTCTATTTTTGCAGTTTTATTTCCAGCACTTAGCAAATCCATGAGCTCCCGTTTGGCCTTCATAAAGGGACAGTACTCACAGATTTCAGTTACCTACGTATGTTTTGTTTGTGTTTAAGATTTTTACAAGCTTTCCCTTATGCATCCAGGACCCTCTTCTGGTGGGTGGTTGGGTTTTTTTTGCAATATTTTAGTATATGAATAGTGGAAATGCCATAAGTATATCAGATGTCACATTTGGTGGCCCTGAGGAAAAAATGTGAACACAAACACTGAGACGTTTGGAAGTTTTGTGAATTCAACCTACTTATTTGTGATATTTCTGTACAGGTCCAAATGTTTATGGCAATATGTGCAGTTCAGCAAAGTGCCTCTGCTTAGAGTTTTAAGAATGTTTTTAGTACTTTTGTTTCTTTTGAAACAAATTTCGATTTTATGCTTTGTCACTTACTGCATTGCTGAACTTCAAAAGCATATTTTATTCCAAAGAAAAAGCAGTGATAGCAACTTACAGATGACAAAACCTGAAACTTTACTGACAGATATTTTTATCTGTAAATTTTATCATTTAGAAGTTGAACTTTAAAAAAGTTTGTAGAAGGACTATCCCAGAACTTAATTTACTACTTACTGGTGTGTCAATATTTTGCCATTAACTGAAATAGAAATAAGCATATGTCATTGCAGTTGGAATACAGAATGTTTAACTGTCATAGCTGCAAAACTAGAACTGATCCTGTTGAATGCTGGTTTCTTTTGTAACCCTCAAAGAAGTTCAGGGCGCTGTAAAATATACCAAGTTGCTAAAACATCATTTGTATCTACGTGACTAATGTCCATAATAATGAGGAAAGGTTAAGGAAAGTGAAAGAATTACAGTACCGTGTGACATCATAACATCATAACAAAATCAAACCTTGCATTTCAATGAAAAGTATTATTTAGCAAGTGGCAAACTAGGATGATTAAGTCAGCCTGTGAACAAGGACAACATTTACCTGTCTTCTTCCTTTAGGTCATTTTTGTTTAACCAAGAAAGGCTTTTCCTTTTAGTATTGTCTTTTCCAGCACCTTGTGGGATCTTTCCCACCACAGTGCTTCCTCTGAAGTGCATAATTGACCAGAAAGGAGGTCCAGGCTAGCAAGTGGAAAAAGCCTGAACTACATACAATCATCCACTTCTGTAACTCATTCCTCCCTCATTTTCTCTCCTTTTCTGTCCTTTTTTTTAAGTTTGTGGTGTAGGGTTTTTTTTTCATTTTTCTCTTTTCTCTTCAACATGGAAGAGAATGAGTTACTGTAGTTTTTTCTCAAACAAGACTTAAACTAGAGGCAATTTAAGTGCTGAATAATGCCTCAGTTCTTAGCAGGTGCTCAAGTTCATCCTGAGACTGTAACTGCCATATGTGCTTAATTTTATGCCATGAATTTAAATCAATAAACTATTCAGGGTACTAAAGTTAATAAATGTGTAGTGTCTTATTCACAATATGAGTGCAATCAAGAGGTTCAGTGATTAGATATGCCTGTTTGTAAAAAAGGGGCTTGTAGTTACTACACAATAACAAAGTCACTGCTCAATTAATGACTTAACTGATGATTCTGCATTCTGTATCCATCTTAGCTTCTGACAGCTATTTACAGGTATAACTGTTACTGTGAAATACCTGACTGGAGCCAAAGAATAAGTTAGGTAGTGGTAAACTGCCAACAGTTGCTTTTTTAAATGAAACTGGTCGTTATAGATGTGGAGGTTAATAAAGCATTGCAAAAATAAGGGATTTAGGAGTTTCCCTTCTGAAGAAAAGTTCCGGTCTCTGCACTTGCAGTGCTTAATTTCAGTGGTAGTCACAATAAAACTGTTAGATTTTTTTAAACACAATTGGAAAATATTGTAGCCAGATTTACCTCACAATAGATTTCCATGTAAGTATGGGACGTTTGGCTTGTGCTAAGGTCAGATGATATGTATGTAGCAAAGAAATGAATGTAAGTAAAGGCCTGCATTAGGAAAAAGCTTGTTCCATTTGTCAAGCAACAAGTTGCTAAAGAAAGCCTGTATTTTATTATATTTGCTAAAACAGAATCTTAAAGAGACTTGTCACATTTTCTGTCACAGGTCTTTCCAACTTGTATTTTTGCCTCTAATGCATTGAATAATTTTCTTTGTCAGTTCTCTCACCTTCAGGAAAATCTGCAGACGTGTTCCTCACAAATTTAGCATGATCTAACTGAATGAATGTTTTTCTTGACAATAGTAGGGAGGTTTGTTACGTCTTTGTAAACATTAAATCCTGAAGAAGATAGACCCATAATCCTGCTTTTACTTAAATTCTGAAGTTGAGCTAACCTAAACTTCCCACATGCGTTGCAAATGAAACTAGGTCCTATTATTGTTATGAATTTTCATTAAATACTTCTTGCATTCTGTCAGAGGCAGTACAGGGTTGCCTATTTTCACTTCTAAATTCAAATTCATTTGAATGAAAAAAAATTATAGAGTTATCTGGAATGTACTTACCTGCCTATGAAAAGTGTGGAAAACAATGTGAATATGAATATGTCCAGTTTTAAGTTTTGCTTAGGGGAAAAAAAAATCATTTTTGCAGCTGAAAAATGGAGTATTTTCATTTCAGTTGTGTGCTGGATTGGGAGTTTCTCTGTAGCTACGTTGGCCAGACCAGCAAGAGATCAATACATTTGAGGTATTGATATCATGTATTCAATAATGTGTAATGTATTTGATAGACTGTATTTAATAGAAATGATGATGTATTTGATAGACTTTGTATTTGATAGAAATATTGTTAGTGTTGTCTTTCTGTTCAGGATCCAAAGACTATCACTGTTTTTCTGGGATCCATACAGATTCATTCCATGATGCAGTATTCTTGTTATCCTCAAGTTTTTTTAAAGAAAATGGGAGGGTTTATTTTGTAGGTTTTACATTTGCCACATCACATCTAGTAACACTTTACATAGAAAGCTTGCAAAAAAAATCCCCAAACCTACCTACCAAAAAAAAAGTCCTCCTGTTTTAGCTGCCTTGTCTGTAACATAAAATGTCCTAAAGGAAGATGACAGGTAAATGTTGCCCTTGTTCACAGGCTCACATCATCCTGGTTTGCCGCGTGTTAAATAATACTTCCCCTCATTGAAATGCATGGTTTGAGTAACTCCAATATTGTAACTCCAATGAGTTATAACTCATTGGAGACTGTGGTCTGTATTTGGCTGAAGTTAAATAATCTGTAATAATAGGTACAAGAAGCAAAGACCATTTCTTCAACAGCGTTTTTTCCATGCTGTGGGACTCTGCATTTAGGACGGGCACGTTAGAAATACATTTTCTGTGCAGAGGTGGTGATGGAGCAGAGCTTCATTTTTTTTCCTGGAGCAGCAGCCCACTGCCTCAGCAGCCCTAGGGAATCTGTAGTAATGCAGGGATGGCTGTAGTTTGGGCTACGAGAACAACAGTTTAGGGGTGACTTTTCCAGATTTATTACTTACAGTTGGCTCACATTTTCATGCTTTATTTCCAGTCTTTGAGAGTTGAAAGTCTGTCATTTAAAGAAAACACAAAGCTGAGAGCCTGATTTAATCCCAAGAGCTAAGGCCATGAGCACAGGTCTGTACTGTCAAAGACTTAATCAGAGCCAGCAGCTGGCCAGGAAGCTTTAATTTAGTATGTGCAATTTCTGATGATCACTACTTGAAAACTCATTCATCGCTGTGGGTGGCCCACTGCACTGTGAGGCTGACATATTGCTTGGTTTTTTTCTTTCATCAGAAGGATACAAGTCTTCTCACTACTTATAACATTACATTTTGACATAGTATCACAAGCCTGTATTATGCCTGCCTAAGAAGCTCTTGAAGAGAGAATCCTCGCTTCTTAAATGTTGCAGGACATGTATATCTCTTTGGCAAGTCAGTATTCATTTGCAAATAAGTCCTTTTGATACTGCACTTAATTCTAACTTCTTTCTCCATATCCAGTGAATCTATTTGGATGCCTTCCCTAAAGGATTTAGATAACTGAAAATTGTATTTCATTAGCTTTTGATGCTGGTACTGTGCTTTTAAAAGCATTACAAAAGAAAAAATGAGTTCAGCAAAAGGACTCTAAACTTACCAGTCTGCCAAGGTGTTGAACAACTTCTGTTTGCTGCAGTGCCAAACATCAAATTGTCAGAGTATCTTGGGGCTTTTGTTTTTGAAGCTGAAGGGGGAAATTTTAGTCCAAAATATGTTTCATAATGTTAAAGTATGTAGCATGTTTTTAAAGTATTTGAAGATGCAGATCCAACTCAAACCTCAGTGTATATCTGATTTTTATGAGCTCCATTGATACTCAGCTCAGCTGGTCAATTGATATTGATCAGCTGATTAATTTCATACATATTTTCCTAGCTTTGTATTGACAAATCCAACCATTTAGAATTAAGATCCACAGTCTGGACAATTGTTTCCAAACACTGTGTGTTATTAGCTGCATTAACTAATTTTTGTCTGATGTGCACTTCAGTTTTCTAAAAAGAAACTAATAGAAAGCTGCGATTCTCGTGAATGCAGGAGCTGGAAATTGAAAAAAAACTTTGAAAGTTGAGATTAAATCCTGAGATCTTAACTGTCCTGGCTCTGCTTTGCTGCTCTTCATCAGTCCTGACTCGGAGAAAAAATACTTGCCTTCTTCATACCCATTTAATTCTTTTCCATCTGTTAAGGCAGCTACAGGCATGGCGATTGCGCCCAGTGCTGCTTGTGGTTCTCATTATGCAAGTATCTTTTCAGTAGGAGTTAGGAGGCAGTCACTGAAATGCCATCAGATGACAAAAACTTTGCACGTAGCTTCTTTCTCCCTTGAGCCACTGAGTCTCCAGAAAAGTTAGCTGAGTACAGCTCCTGTTTGTGAGAGCAGAAATAGGACCAAAGTCTGGCATGGCTACCACACGTGTTACAGCCATGCCATTATGACCAGCAACACTAGTGCAGACTCAGGCACAGAGGTGTTCAGGCTGAACGTCGTCTCCAGTTTCACAGTCTAACTTTGAAGCGGCTCCACAGATTAAGCTGTTCTGCAACTCCTAAGGGTTCCTCAACCTGTCTGATAAAATTTATCTGAAAAGTGGTTTAAAAGCTTCTCTCAACAACCAACTCTGAACTCAGTCACCAGGCTTAATATATTGCTCTAACTTCTGTAAATTTGGTGGTTTGAAACTAACTCAGAGAAGACAACAAGACTTTTTTTATGAGCAGGGCAAATGTCTCTATATGTGGTTTACAGTTCATATGTTTGTTTTTAAGTCAGGACAGTGTGAACTCTTAAAAATAAACAAAGAAGAGAGCAAAATTCCACCACTTAAAAATCAGCCTTAAAATGGTAAACAGTGGTAAACAAAGCTGGGAATAATCAGTAGGGAAAATAATTTGTGGTTTAAAGAAAAATAAATTTCTGATCCTACCAGTAAACACCTGTTCAATTTTATGCGTGCTTGGTCGGCTGATTGCTAGGGGGTTACAGTTCCAAAGCAAGACTGGACTAGTTGAAGCACAAGTTTGGGAACGCTTCAGCAGAAAGGTGGTCTGCAAGACAAAATAAAAGATTCTAGAGCTAGAAACAAATTTGAACAGAAAGAAGAGTATTTGAACTATTCTTCTTACATCCAGTCATGAGCAATATCAAGCCCGTGTTTATTATGTATAACTTATATAGCTTTTCATGCTGAAATAATTTGAAACTAAACCTAAAACCTGCCAGCCTGAGAATATCAGCTGAGTGTAAAGGCAGAGAAGTCAAGATGGAGTTGCGGCTAATTAGGAAGACTGTGGCATGCACTCACAGGAACTGTGTTGGCAGGAAATAATTAAAAAAAAAAAAAAAAAGGAATCAGGTGGCCAAGTGTTTTCTTAGGAAAAAGTTGGCAGGAAAGCACCCTTGTATAAAAAAAACAGTGCAAATAAGGTGGAAAAGCTTACTTTAGTGCTTCCTTTTTTTGCCGCCCTTGAGAAAGAGAACAGTTATCAACATTTTGACTTGCTTCAAAAACAGGCAGCCTGGCTGGCAGCCATAGGTAGCCCTGCTGTGAAAACATTGCTGTGGCTGATACTAATACTTCATGGTAACCATTACCATCCGGCAAGAAGCACTCTACAGAAGGTTAACACAGTAACTGTTTTATTGCTGACGTGTTTCAATTATTTTAAACACTTTTTCCTGAAACAAATATAGAAAGCAAGCACATTCTCTATAAGATCTAAAATAAACAGATTAATAGAGATGATGCAAATAAAAGAAGCAAGCCATTTTGCAAAGCCATCTTGTACAGCCTATCAATGAAGAAAAACAAATAGTGTAAAACTGTTGCAGGAAAAGTAGTTTATTTTAAGAAAAGTGTTGTTGGTAGTCTTACATCTAGATGTCTCAATTTTTATTTCCTATTTTGCTAAAACCAGGTGTTCAGTATTATTTCCGTTTGTTCCTCCTTTGTTCGATGCTCTGTACAGTTTATCATCTTGCCTGGGACCTCTGCATAGTACTTCAGTGGACTTCTGGTTTGACAACCACTGTCAGTATTCCTTTAGAATCTCAAGTTTAATTTGTCACTTGATCTAATCCTTTTCCTCAACTGATAAACTTGCTGGGGTGTAAGCTTATTCAGGTATATTTTTTATTCATATGGTTTTTTTTAAGCCAATTGAATTCTCCCGGAAAGGGGAACATGCCCTTGTCAATAATTATAAACTGTATTCAGAGGTCGCCATCTTCTGAAGTAGAATTTTCATCTTTTCATTTATCCATGTTCCAGGCAGATTCTTTTGTCTACATGAGGAATATAATCTAACATAACTTCTAATTGCTACTTTCACAAGGCCCTAGAGTGTATCAGCATCCACTTTATTATGAACATTAACTGAAAAAATGTTGCTGTTTTCCTCTGAGGAAAGTAACAAGTTCACTTTTTACTAATAAAAAATGTCTCTTCCATCTGATTATGGTTATTCCATTATGATTAATCTTTGACTGAATTCTTCCCAGCACTAGAAATACAGAAACTAGATCATAGTACAGTCTTGCAGCTTCACAACCACCTGGTATGCCATATCACAAGTATACAGCTTAAATATAAATGTGATTTATATTGGCAAACATTCTACCAGAAGAATTAATGATAATGTTGCAGCTACTAAAAGTTCTTGTTATTTTTTCATCACATATTCCTTATTTTCCCTTAAAACATATCCAAGCATAGTAGGACACAGTAGGGTAAAATTAATTTCATAAATTTAATAAATAAATTAAATTAAATTGCTTTCATAGCTGACATATTTTCCAAATGTACTTTCTAAGAATATTTTCTGAATGTTTTCTACTGTTGTACTGGTTAAGGGTCAGCTTCACAAGGGGATGCACTGTGTTGTAAGCATAGTAGATCTGTAGGGTTTGTGTGCTTTTTGAGTTGTTGGAGTTGCTTGTTATTTTTTCTGCAATAGAAGTATCTGATATAAAAAATACTTAATCACAGAATTTCAGGCTGTGCTACATAACTTAAATTTCCTTCTTGGCAAGTAAAACATTTTTGTACTGTTGATGCTTATTGCCAGTGATGTAGGAGTTAAACTTGTGAGATGCAGAAGGTTCAGCTGTAGGTTCACGTTCTGCCTCCTCTGTCCTGGGAGGTAACTTGTTCATGGTGAGGAAATGGGGCATCCAATATTGGTTGCATCCAATAATTGCATCCAACCATGGTGCAATTTCATTGAAGATTCACAACTTCTCTCCAAGCACATGACACAAGTTTTATGAGGAGCAGCTGAGGGAAATGGGGTTGTTTAGCCTGAAGAAAAGGAGGCTGAGGGGAGACCTTAGTACTCTCTACAACTGCCTGAAAGGAGGTTGTAGGGAGCTGGGTATTGACCTCTTCTCGCTAGTTCAAAGCAATAGGACAAGAGGAAATGGCCTCAAGTTACGCCAGGGTAGGTTTAGGTTGGATATTAGGAAAAAGTTCTTCACAGAAAGGGTTGTTAAGCATTGGAACAGGCTGCCCAGGGAGGTGGTGGAGTCGCCATCCCTGGAGGTATTTAAAAGACAGGTAGATGTGGTGCTTAGGGACATGGTTTAGTGGTGGTTTTGGCAGTGTTAGGTTAATGGTTGGACCTGATGATCTTAAAGGTTCCTTCCACCACAGACAATTCTATGATTCTATGTTTGCATCCCATAAATGGGATTTAGACTGTAACTTTGCTACAGACTTCAGGGACAAACAAGAGCTATGTAACCCCCAAGCACAGCAACTCCATTTCCCTCCTCCATGCAGTAGTGAAACAATCTGCGACTGCTGTGCTGTGTCACCAAGACAGCTGAGCTCTCCGTATCAGCCTGCCTCTGCTCCCACAGCCCCTCTCTGGAGTCACAGCCTTGAAGCCTCTCTTTCCATGCTGCCCTGACAGAGGAAGGATGAACTTCGCCCTTTAGAGGCTGTTCTTGCTGAGTTGCAACCTTCAGTAGAAAGGACCTGGGTAATTTGGCATCCCTTTCTTAAGTCACTGCACAGGCTGTAAGAGAGGTTTGAAAGGTGACCTCAGTGACTAATAGACCTGAGCTAAAAATCCTGTTTCTTGATGCAAACGTGTGCATGAGTGCCTATGAACAGGCACCTAATACTATTTTACAAGAAAACTGGAGAAATGATATGATACTCCTGCTGCCCTGAGGAAAAACATTGTGAACATGTGTTATAATCCCTTGAATTGAGGTGAGTCTATCCTGGAAACTTAGCACAGTTCCAAGAGAAGTGTCATCCTAGGTAACAGTGGTTTCTTTCCAAAACACTTGTTCGTCTGTGTTCAGTTGCTATTTGTAAGTGATTCAGACTAATGTCTCAAAGTCTGGTGGAACCTTGAGTCCTGACACAGGGCAATGGTGTTAACCTTGCTCTACCCTGGGTCATTTCGGGCAAGGCAGCTCTTGTACTCATTTGTATCACAGAGTTTTAGGCCTAAGTGTCACAGGGATGATACTATTCTTCATGAGGTATGAATAGGTCATGCAGTGGATATTCTAGTATTGGATGTAGTAGTTTATAATTCTTCTTCCTTAACATTTCCCTGATGCTGTACTTACAAGGATATTTTACTATAAATAAGAATAAATTAGGGGAAATCAATTTGTGATTTAAAGCAGCTGAGGGCCCCCTCAGTGGCAAAGCCGTTCACTTCAGCAAGAACAGGATCACGTCTCCTTTCAGAGACATGCAGCATATTTCAGTAAGTACACATTACATAACTTGTCCCACATTACTTTCTCTTTTTAGTATCCCAGTGTTACGAAAATTATGTTCCCATTAATCATTATATCTGCTCATCTGTCTCTGTGAAAATAAATTACCCTCTGCTGCCCTTCCTGCACAGGAAAATATTTAAATCAAAACAAGTATATATACATGATTGGTTCAGGGAAGGGAGTGTCAGCTAATGGGAGCTTTGCTACTACAAGAGTATGAAACCAGGATTTGTCTCTGTACTCAGTGGATTGCAATGCTGTGTGGTAGTGTCACTTGCCAAATAAGATTTCCCCTCTAGCACATGCATAGCTTCTTTGGATGTCAATGGAAACTGCATGCATTCATTGCAGGAAGACCTGCAGTTGAGTCTTAAGTGTAATATTGAACCCTACAGCCTATTGTATCATACCTACATCTGGAAACACTTTGGCTGGAAAAGCAGTACTTTTAGAAAGCAGCTATACAACTGGGAAAAAACAGCAGGCCTATAAATTCCTGTTTAAGATTGTCATCAACTTTATTGAGACTGTTTTTAGAAAGCATTTAAAATCTAGATGTCTAAAATTACATATGCAGCACCATATTCAGGCTATAAAACGGTAGGCAGATTTTAAGACATGATGGGCATTTACGCATTTTACTGTTTTCAGGTCTCAGCGCTTCTGAAAAGTCATTTTTATTCGCATGCTTTGAACATAGATTTAGTGACTTAACTTATCCAACACTGTAAATATAGAGGCTAGGTTATTTTTAGACTTCACAGTGTGATACTGGGCAAAAGGACTTTTGAAACAGAGGTTACTGGTTACAAAAGCACAAACTTGGACCAACATTTTTCAGTAACTGTCTATTTCTTTTTATTCAGGATGTTAATTGAGAAGACTGAGATAATGAGTTAAAGGCTGGTTGCAGATGATCCTCAGGGAACAGACCCTGTATCTAGAGGTCAGTTTTCTCCAGTGAAGAGATGTGAGGACAGATGATCTGTCCCTCAGGACAGATTGAATTTTCTTTTAAAGTATATGTAAGAAATTAATTCAGGATTAGTTGTACATGGAAAATTAGTTTCTTATTTGGCCTCTGAAAAGAGATGAATTTACATTGGTCTTGTGGAAGAGCACGTGTTATATTTTGGAAAATAAATATACAATACAAAAAAGACCAGAAGTTTTAGGGCAGAATAGGTTAATTTCATTCAGACAATGAAGTACTTGAGAATCAAGCTTTTCTGCTGACCTCTTCAATTTTGTGGTGAGAAATGAAATCCTTATCTAGTGGATGTAGCAGAAATTAAGGAGTCATCTAAATAAACTTGCTGGTCATCTTCAGCTGACAATCATATGACCAAAGCAAGGGATGTTCCTATTGCAACCATGCAATATTTGCTGACGTTATAGGTATTAAGTGTCAGTTAACATCCAGGCTTGTGAAGCAGAGACACCTGGATGTGTTTTAAAAGCTTTCAGAAACTATTTGTTTAATAAAGTAGCAGAATGACCATTTACTAGTAAGGTGACACTTCTAAAGCTCTAAGTCTACCTCTGGCATTTGTGAATGTTCTTCCCAAGGTGTTTTTGCATAGGCAGACTTAGTATTAGCAGAGAAGAAGTAGGGTCTGTTGATTTTGTGTTTTTTCCAGAATCAGAAATGAGATGTGGACCCCATTTTTTAAGTTATAGTCTGGCTGAACTTGTTTTCTGTTTGGTGTTTTCATTATCAAAGAAGGTTAAGAACTTTTGTCTTGTCACAGTTAATTTTGCTAAGGAGTAAGATATGCCTTTGCCCACCACCAAAGCAGTCTCCATTTGAAAATGGAGGTTCTTCTTTCAGAACCTGAAGCCCAGCTTGAAAAAGATTCAACGCTGTTGTTGTCACCATAAAAAAATATCAACCAAATTTTATATTTGGGCTTTTTTTTTTCCTATCCCGCCTGTAGGGAACCAATTTCTGCACTCAGTGTTGCAAATTATTAGCAACTATCTTTAATGAATTGTCACTAAGTGGTACTGATGATGTTGCTGTTCTGCTTTGTGACGTTTCCAGTGTTTGGGTATTTCCTGGTGATCCTATTAACTTCTAAGTTAATTGGAATGCTTCATGGCTGAAATGTAGGAAGCCTGTAGTTGAGCAGATGTTCATTTTGTAAAGTTAGCGTAAAAGTACTGAATTAGAAGTACCATTTCTTTGTTGCTGTGTCATCAAGATGTGTCATGACCTTATCTTTCAAAAGGTTTGACATTGTTCCCAAAAAAGTTTAAAATGCTCTGCTTGTCAATACCTAACCTCATTACATGAAATTGAATACTGTATCAATTAGCTTAAGCAAGGATAAACTTTAAACCAGTAACACATCACAACTGAAGAAGTGTTACTTTATTATACCCCCCAAATATACCTTTCCATTTGACCCTTATGAAGTGCAAAATATTGCAGTAGTTTTCATTGTGTAGAGCATATCTACTATACTACTGTGCTGCTGTTTGGGGGATAATTTCTAAGACTGTGATTAATTCTTGGCATTTCTTCTTTTTTTTCCTTTAGGTATTATTAGAGTCATGCACCAAAGATCCCCCAGGGAGCAGATTGCCAGAGCAAGTAAGTATTTTACAGTATTTTTGGAAGGTGTACAACAGGTTAGATACTATTCTATACCCAGTATGAGCAACAGCATTGGAAGTAATACTTGCTGGATTACTATATCCAGATTACACCATGATCAGGCTTCCCCTTTATTTTTTTATAAAAAGTAATTTACTGGATCTAAGTAATCATGAATTCAAATATGTAAGTCTTAAACAGGGAGAATCAAAGACAAAATTTTGATCCATAGTTCCATCTTTGCATAGATGGCTGCAAGAAGAAATATTTTAAAATAGGAGAAGAAATATTTCAGTCTTGAAACATGCTTTACTCCCTCTTAATGTTGTTGCTCTTATTTCTTTCTCCACAGATTCACTTAGTTTAGAAACATTCCATGACTAATGGGCTTGTTAGGTGATTAGCAGAAAACAAAACTCCTACCATCTCATATTTTCCACTTTACAAGAGTCCAACCATGCCATAGATATTTTCCATTCTCTGTCTTGATATCCTACAGATGTGGTATTAAAACTCCTTACACTATATGGGAATGCATCATGGAATTGTACATGTGTGTTTTACTTTACTGAGTAATTTCTCCATTACTTTAGCTACACTGAATGTGGGCAGCGTGCCCAGTGGAATAACACTTGCTGTACCAACACTTTATACGCCTTAATTCAGATAAAGCTTATCTGTCAAATCAAATAGAAACTACCAGCAGTTGCAGATTATTTACTTTTCCAAATTCCTCTTTTGCTTAGGATAGTGAATAGAACTAAAAGCAACAAGAAACTATTGAATGCAAAGGTGTGGAACATCAAGTTGTTTTTATAGTTCCATCCCTTTGAAAATATACTGCAAGAATAAAAGTAATTTTTGCAGGACTTGGGGCTATTTTGAATGGAGAACTAGGAGTATGAAGCTTATTTCTGAAGAAATGTGGACTCCCTTTCATCTGAACTCTGACAGATGCTATTCTTCAATGTCATTTCACTAGGAAAAAAAATATGTTTAGTGTAGAGAGTACACACATAAATACAAAGGCTGAAAGTTTTTTTCCTAAGGAAATACTTATCTTGATACTATGATACTTGATTTAGAACGAATAGATATGATCTGTAGCCCTAGGAAAGAAGAGGCATGGATGAATGATATCTTAGGGAGGATAGATACAATGTTTATGCTTCTTTCCCGTTATTGTATCTACTGTTAGAAATGAAATCAAAATAAACAGCTATATAATACTGTCATTATCCTATTTAGAAGTGGAAGATAACTTGGGCAGGCATGGCAAGGAAGCTGGAAAGTCCGCATAATGCATTTTAATTATGCCAGCATCCTTCTCTTTCTCCAGTCTATGTTGTGCCACTTACTTTTATTATCTTGAATGGAAATGGCTGATATTTTGTGTTGTGTCTGCAGTGGCTGGAGTTTGTGGACACGTACTCACATAAACTCACATAATTACGTTTGTTAATTATCCTAAGGCTGTTCCTTGCTGCTATGATTTTAAGGAAGATTCATTAGCAACGGGTGTGTTGCTTTCCATTCGCGTACTTTCTGTCTCTTTTTTCCAGATTATTTCCGTTTCCAGGAATTAGCATTGCTAATTCATTAGAACAGGTTTTTTCTTTAATCTTTTTGTTTATAAAAATACTGTGCCAGCAAACTGATTTTGTCTACATTTATTATTATGCCACTTATTTAGAAGCAGAGGTTAACTGTTAACTCTGCTTTATTGAGAAAGGGGTGGCAAGTTTGACAAGTTTTACTCACTCATTCTTAAATTAATCATGCAACTTCTTATTAAAGTAATTTTCAAGGAGTCAGAAAAGAAACTCTTACACCATCTACAGTGACATATTTTTTTCATGTATGTCACCTTCTTCCCAGGTTAATGGAAGAGAGTCCTGACATTAACATGTCTTGTGTTGATTAACTGCCTTCATTTGGTGCCTTTGAATATGACTGTGCTATTCTTTTCCTTTTACTGGCACAGTTGAGCACCTTGGTAGCAGATGAGTGTATATTTTGTGTTACTGTTAGGATAGATAGAAAAAAAAACATGTGCTCCTTAGTAAAAGACATCATCAAGACCCATCTGAGTCTTGATTATTTAAGACTGAAGACATTGCCAGTGATGATTTGGCACACTGGCTCATGGGGAAACTCAAAGATTCTGTTGATTTGGCTGGGGTTTGTTTGCTTTATTATAAACTTGAAGTGAGACTAGAGTGGTGACATGGGAGAGGACAGCTGCTTCTGTTATGATAAGAAAAATGCAGGCTCCCCTTTTATTTCTTCTGATTTTTTTAACTAATCCTTCTACTGCCCTTTGAGGTTAATCCCTATTCAGCCTGCTATGGTTACTATCAATAAACAACTCTGAAGCCTTACACTCTCTTTCACAGAGTTTGGTATATTTTTTCTGGCAGACTGGGCCATAACTTGATCAGGCTCTTGAATTACTGGATTGTTTCTTCAAAGGATTTGGAGCTTCCTTGCTATTTCTTTTCTGAGCTATGAGAATGTAATTGTGCTGGTGGTTAAGTATGCACTACTACTATAAATAGTTAGTGGATTATAGGTGAAGGTTAAGAGCCAAGAATGCCTGCGTTGAAGTCCATTGTTAGCATTGTCTCAACAGCCTTGGGCAATTCACATGCTCTTTCATTGTCATATTTTCTTCCATTTGTGCGATGAGATAATGACATTTATCCACCCCATAGTGTTGAGGTCAGGAATAATTAGCTAGTATCTCTGTGGTAGTCATTAAATAGTGCTGTATGAATACCTCCTATATCATCTTATTCAGCTCAAACTGTAAAGTTTTATGGCATTTGAGTTCCGCTTCTGCTGCAGCATATATGTGGGCTAGCTGATAATTACATTGTTTGGCGTCTGGTGTCCAGACAGATCTCCTTTAACTGTACCATACCTTCTCTATTGAAATAGAGGCCTTGTCAGGGAGACCATATAGTGTATTAGCTCTTATGGATTGTGTACCATTGCCCTCTATTGGACAGCACTAGACTTAGTTTAAGTGCTTATCTTGTTTTGGGCTTGAAAGTTGGAAGCTGAAAGAATATACCAAATATTTCTTCAGGAATTTGAGTTTTGAAAAAGGGAATTGCTTTGTCAGAAGTTGTGCACATGAGGATCTTCCCCTTCCTCAGCCATTAAGAAAGATTAGATTTCACTGGTAATGAAGATTTCCAGATAACTTTGGATATCACTGTTCACGGATACTGACTTAGCAATTCAGCCAGCTAAACTTTGTGTCAAACTCATTTGTGTCTTAATCGACTAAGGAAACAGGAGCATCTAACAGCTACTGTTATCTGGTTTGTTTATGATCCATGTCACAAGTACAGAACTATGCAATCTGACCTCTGCAAAACTAGGTGAGTTTGGAGTGGCCTAAGTATATGTCTGGGGTCCTGGGACTTCATGTCTCATACCAGGTCAAGTCTGACTAGATGAGGAGCAAATTCAGGTGCAGCACTACATTAGCGTGATTACATAGCTTCTGAGGCTGAGCTGGCATTCCACATGCAGGAAGCATGCCTTCAGAGCCATTAAGTCCTCTCAGAATTTATTGTACCAGGATATACTATAACACAAAAAAAACTTCATGTCCAGAAACAGAGGCATGTATTCTGTTTCTTTGTTTGCTAAGTTGGCTTTTCATTTTACGATCTTACTTAATGAAGAGTTGCTTGTAACTTAACCGTGTACTTATCCTAATGTGACCAAAATTAAAATTTCACTTCCCATAATAGCTTCAGCCTTTTTAAAAAATAATTTACATGCCAAAGATTTTGCAATACTTGTACTGAAGAGATACCTGTAAATGTAGAAAGAGAGGGAGGGGGAGATGTATAATCATCTTCCAGCACTCTCCACACTGTCAAAAACTCTTTGATCCTAATGTGTCCAAATATCCTGTAGACTTAGTATCCAGTCCACCTATTTTAGGCACTTATTTGCGGATGGAGTTAATTTCTTTTTAAGAATGGCTGTCTACGTTGACGGTAACTTGAGCCTCAACAAAGTCCCAACTGAGATAACTACTCATACTTCTGCACATTGAAAAGAGCAAGTTCCTAACAGAAGATGATGTTAGAAAATCTGATTAATGCCTCTTATTGTTGTGTGAATCACATTTTTTAAAACTACAGGCTTCAAAATACTACAGAACTGCTAACACTGGTTCAGTGTTTGTGAATTCATGACCTGTTGTGTTTTGTGGTCCTGCACATTTCTATGTGAGGTGAAATCCTTGCCCTGCTGACAGAAGGGGTAAATTAGTAAAGCTCCCATTGACTTAGCTGGGATCAGAATTTTGCTCCATGTAGTCAAAGTATTTTTGTCTCCTTGTTTTGTTCTTGGTGTTTCTTTGAACTGCATTTTCTTCTCAAGGCATTCTTATTCAGTAGGTAAATTTATCCATTTCTACAGAAATTTTATTTTACTACCACGTGGAAAATCTCTTGGCGATTTAAACTGCCAGAGGAAGTAAAGAATGGTGAAGAAAATAACTCTGAACTTTCACATAAGATGTGAAATTTTGTGGATCCATAGTGAAGAATTTCTTGGAAAACAGAAAAGTTATCTATTTGTTCTGTCTTTTAAAACCGTGGCATCTGAGACTTTTCTTTTGTGCATGCAAATAATTCACCAGAGAGCTTCAATTTAGGCTCTGTGTTCCAATATACAAATGATAGGGAAGAGGTTTGCATTTAACTGTAAATATTAACTGTCTTGAACAGACCTGAAAATCAGAATAGCTGATGAGCACCTGATTAAAAATGCTACGTGCTGTTTATGCTTATAAGCTTTTCTGTTAGAAAAAAAACTTTATGTTGATTCCTGTTTTCCAAAAATGACTGATTTTCTGAGATTAAATTCAAGTTCATCCATTAATAACAGGAAGTGACTGATTAAAACTAGCAAATTTTTAATAATATTGAAAAGTGCCAATTGTTTTATAACTACCATAGTCCTGTGAGGTTGTCCATGCTGGGAAAAGATACCAATGCACCTATTATTCTGAATGCCATAAAGCTTCTTATTTTCCATTTTTGCCTTGGGCAAATTCTGCTTGTCTACCGCTGGCTTAAAATTATTGTTTACAACATGCAGAATTGTTTTCCCAGCAATTAGCATACCTTTCTTTGTTTCTTTATTTATAGCAAAAAAATAAGTCACAAACCTCTGCACTGTTTAGACAAAATTATCCTTAGTTTTTTATTTATTTTAAGGATGCAAATAGATCTAGGTATTATTAATAGCTATGGGTTTATCAACACCTTCTTTTCTATATGTGTGTCACTTATATTGTAACCTTCCAGCTGTATTTGGACTGTACCGCAGCACAATATGTTCTCCTAGTTCTCCATTAACATCTATTAATTATCCACTACCTTTTTTTCTCCAGGAAAAAAAAACAGCTTACGTGTGCATGCATGCAATGCTCCTGAGGTCATTTTGTTTTGAATATAAAATACTTGAGTCCTTTTTTTAGGATTGAAAATGTGTGAACAAACACCAAACATTTTACAGCATATTGAGCACCTGAGGTCATTTTGTTTTGAATATAAAATACTTGAGTCCTTTTTTTAGGATTGAAAATGTGTGAACAAACACCAAACATTTTACAGCATATTGAGCACTGTTTCTGACTCAGCAGCAACACAGAACTTCTTTTTCAAATCCATTATTATATCCAGTTAACAATCTAAAAGCACTAATGTTCAGTTTGAGGAAAACTGGATACTGGCCTGGAAACATCTGCCTTTCTTTCTGGACTTAAAATTACTCATTACACCAAATATTCATTCCACCAGACTCACATTTGGTAATCGAGCAGTCTGCCATACTGTTGTCATTTTAAATGCTCTTAAATGTTGATGAATGCACCAGAAGATCTAGGGCATTTCAAGAAAGCCAAAGTACATTCTCTGGAGGCTAAAACGTTGTACAAAACCAATGACTGTTCACCTGTGTAGTGAGATTTTTAATCTGTTGCAAATTACTAAAGTCAAGGGAGTTACGTCAACTGTGAATCTAGCTTATGCTTTCTTTCTTTACGATGTGTTTGAGAACTTACCAAAGAAGAATGAAAATGTAGCCATGAAAAGGAATAATACTGAGTCTCTTATAACCTTGTAAACCCTTTGTAGAGCAAAGCTATTAAAATACTATTGTCAAGCTTTATCAGTTCCCCAAGTTTTACATGCATCAATCATTTTTCCTGTATTGGGGGCAAAATCCTGCTTGCTTCACAAATGCAAAATCTGCTTTGTGATTCATTTCATGTAAAAAGTGAAAATTTGATCTAGCTTTTCACACATAGATTGCACATGCTGTCCTTATTTCCTTAGGAGCTATGCACTGAAATAGCCTGAATAGTGTAAGGACTGGGTTCACAATTTATTCTCAATATTTATTTCTTCTTTAAATAGTATGGATCAAGAATAAACAACAAAAGAATACAGCGATGCAGCCCTTACGAACAAACGTACAGGAAATAAACAGAGGTTTATATGCATGTAAGGGAGACAAGTAATTATAGTAAATAGATGTTAGTTGCAGGTTTTACAGTGGGGATGAAAATGTTCGAACAATAAAAACTGCTCCTCTGACCATATTACTTTACCTGGGTAGATTGTGCTTCACTGTGTTTCCTTCCTCTGCTTAGTCAGTATGAAAATGAAATTCTACTGAATTTGACAAGTTACCATTTGACCTGATGTTGATTTAAGCTTCTAGAAGCTCATATCAGCACGAGGTCACCGACAGGCAAAGTCAGTGAATCTAAAAATGGTGCAGAAAAAAGAGATTAGGCTTTACTTGGGTTCAGATTATTTAAACAAACAGACAAGAATTTAGGGAAAACAAAATTGTGTTTCTCATCTGATTGGTCAAATCACTTTATTAAATGATACAATTTACATCCTGGCATGCACTTTCAAATAAAGTGTCCTTTGCAGTGAGCAAAAAGTATTTAGAAGTGAAAAGCCTTTTATAAAGATAATACAGTCTTTTGCTACTAGGCAGAAATGCAATGTGAATATATATTTGGTTGTGTTAAAGCAAACCAAAATGAAAACAAATTACGAACAAGAGTTGTGAACATCATCATCTAACATAACTAAAGAAACTAAATTTTCAGTTATATTGTGTATTCAAACACTCTGCATATTAACAGAGACATCTCTGAGGTTGAACACAAAACTGACATGTTTAAAATATTGAGAGAATTTTTTCCTCATATTTACTGAGCAGATCTGTGCATTAAAAAACAAATGTAAGAAATACTTGCATTAATATATTCAGAACTCATGCACAGCAGTCACAACTATTTGAAAGAAAGGTGCTTTGCTGGTGGAGGAATGGGGTGAAGAACAGAAAGTGAAAAATGCTGTGTGGCTCTTCATAAATCTCTGTGTGCGTTAATATTTCATTTAGTAGTCTGGGCCTGCTGCTTCTATTGAAATCAGTACATTGTCTCAATCTGGTTTTAGCCTGATTTCCTTTGTAAACAAGGCTATGTGATCTGCGTGCATGCCGGTGTGTATGTTTGTCCTCCCATTTATCACTTTGAAAGTGTTTATTTTCTGTGTGGCAGTGGAATAGGTCTCAAAGACAATCTATTGCCCACAGACTTTGTAAAAATAGACAGCTGGGTGGAGGACAGATACGCTTACCAGTGTTGCTATTGAGGGAAATGCTGCAGTGTGAACTCATTCCTTATTAGATTTGAGAGAATCCATATGGGAAAGAAAGCTAGTAAATCCTCAGCAGAAGGAAAAAGAAATCTGTACTAGATCATGTTAAACACCCAAGTTAATCTATGATAAGATACAAAGGCACATGAAACTCAACGTCAGTAATTCTTGTGTTCACAGAAGTACTTCATGATGAATTCCTTCTTGTGAATAGGAGAAAATTATAAAGCTATCTTTGTTTTTCTTGGGACATTGACAGAAAGTCAGTGATTGTGTCTGAAACTCTGATTCTGCCGTTCTTACATGTTCGTTGCATATTGGGGGGGGTGGGGTGTGGGTGTGTTAGAGCTTGATCCCAGAGTGTTTTTCTGTATTGCTATGTGATCACAGTTTTAAATCCTTTTTACTATCACTTTGTATCATAACTTTATTTTGTAATATCAAAATTTATAAATTCTTTTGGCAATTTTTAATTGCATGTACCTTAAAATTAAGCACTCATTTCCTTCTGGTAGATGCATAACCTTAGAATTCACAACCTTAGTTCCAATGAGAATTCAAGTGTTAGGTATCTGATCCTGAGAATTAAAATAATTGTATTGGGTAAAAATATGCCTTACTGCAAACTCATTAATCTGGTTTCCTGTTTAGTAATTTAAAGGATACAGTTCAAAACAGAAACCTAAACTTGGATGCAGGGAATTATTTTATTACAGTAACATGGACCACAGTTCAGCAAAATACGTAGGTGTTATATAATTTACAGAATGTAGGCCTTCTGAAATACACATGCACTAGTATTTATTGAATAGTTAAGGCCTTAATGACTTTGAATTATAAATTTCACTGAATTTCACTTTGAATTATAATGTCACTGAAATTAAGTGAAAAATTGACAAGCCCTTAAGGCTAATGGGACTACTCCCAGTCATGATAAAAGGGGGCATTATGGAACTCTAGCGAAAAATGTATTTTTGCCTGTGTGGCAGGAAAATTTGCTCTCATTATGTGTGTACATGACTGAGGCGCAAAGCTCATTTTAAAGCATATCATGGCAGCCTTGTTCATGCAATTTTTCTAAATCATCTTTTCTTTGCAAATTCATATTTTCTGAAATAAATTTTTAAGGTGCTATAGCAATATGATCCTAGTTTAAAGGTTTACAACTCCCATGTCTTCTTTTTCTGCTTGGTCAAAAGGATCAGTTGATTTCAGGGAGACTTCTGTTTGACTAGAGAATTGCTGCCAACTTAAACTCGTTAATTGTATATTTTTCATGTAATTATTTGCTCTTACGGGAAGTTCCAGCTCAACTGAACGTGGGTTTAATTTTCCTCTTTCCTTTATACCTATTACATTTTATAACTGCTATAATTGAAAATTCTTTGCAGATGGGAATGTCTTGTAGTATATTCTGTCTTACTGCATATATGTTTTAGTTCTTTTTAATCTAATCTAATAACTTTACTCACAGTTGGCAACTTTACTGAAACTAAGGATAGTTAACAGTGCTTCTGTAGTAATTTTAGTTAACTGCTTGACAGATCCTTGAAGAATGCCCCACAAAATCAGGAGGACGCAGAGCACTTTGTAAAACTTGGGCTATTCATTTTATGCTTTAACAACATCTAAACTACCCATAAGCTTGGAATACATACAGTTTTAGCCACATTATTCTATTGTTTAAATAAGTTGTAAAAGCAAGATATGTATCACCAGCAAAAATTATTTACCATTTCTTCAGATCCATCAAGATAGTTTAATTGTTACAACCGTCCAAATATTTGCTACTTGTACTAGACTCATACCGTGTAACACATGTCATAAACCCTCTTTCACATACCGATTTCTATGTAGAACAGGTATTGTTTGTGATAAACAACTTATCTATGTCTTCCAAACTGAGCATACAAATCAAAATCTTTCTAAACATTGAGCTACCTAGATACTAAGAATAACTGCCCAGCCAGTCAGATACCAGACACTGTAGCAGTAAATGTTCAGCAAGTAGTGCATTTCACAGAGAAATAAAGGCTGTTCAGCCTCTGTCTTGTTTGATAGTTTATTACAAAATTAACTTGCAATCCAGTTTAAATACACTCTAAATACTTTCCTCATCCTTTTTGTTGTTCAAGTATTGTGGTACTGATCTCTATTGATAACACATTTCTTCCTGTTGTGTTCAAATTATTTGATTAATTACAATGTGTAAAACTTCATCGAAACTGTCTTGAAATCCATCTGAAATGGGTGGCTGCATAAGATTGCATATATCTACGTGTTGTAGGGATTCAAGTACCATGACCACCGATGTATTTTAACTATTGCCACAGTAAAAATACTCATTGATTTACTTTCTTAGCTCGTTTTAAAAATGCAGTAAAGAAAACATATGGCAAATAAGCCAGTGCTTCCAAGTATTCCACTTCCATTGGAGCTTTACCAAGTCTGGTTATATCTAGTACCTTGGAACTCAGATGTCAAACATACCCAGAAAACCTACAAGATCCTGTAAAATCCTTCTTGCCTTTAAAATGCTCTTATTTTACTTGGGTTTTTTTCACATTAACTTAACTGCAAGCACTTGTACTATCTCCATCTACGTCCTTCCTAGATTTTTGTATTAATCACATTGGTTGCCCTACATTCCTCCCACCCCTCACTCCAAGAAATATGTATTTTTGCTTTTTGACAAACAGAACAATCTTAGGTTAGGTGTAAAACTGAATCTATTCTAGAGGCTGCTAGCCCTGCAGTCATGTGAAAACTGTGCTCCATTCAATTTTGCCTCCTCATTTCTTTAGTTCAGAGATGGTCAGGCCAGCAAGAAACTTTCCTTCTCCAACTCAAATGTAAGGCTTGTAAAGCTGGAAGAAGGGAAAATATGCCAGGCCCTTCAGCTGCTCATGTTGGACGCCTCCATCCCCTTGGCTGTGGATTGTAGTTTGAATCAGCTGTTGACAAGCAATAGTCAGACCTGGAATCCATGGACATTATATCAGGATCTGTTCTGGACCGTTGACTGCAGTAAGGATACTGCAGCTGAGAGCCAGCCTGCGTGGTTGCACTTGGGGCAGACAGGGAACTTTTGGGGGGTGATAAAATACCCAATTGCTTCCCTCCTAATAAGGCTACACTACCACTTGGGGCTGGAGGCTCATAAGAAACTTTTTGTTTCCATTCATCTGGTGGCTCAGGAAGTGTTTTCCTGCGAGCAGCTGATACTACATTAGCAGCAATGGATTCCTGTATATTTTGGGGCCCAAAAGCTTCATCCACTAGGCCAAGAGGGGATCTTGCTGCTGCCTCCCAGGGAGTCAGTCTCTTGCCAGGCCTGTCGGCTGCTGTGTCTGGCTTGCTGAAGTAATCAGGGGCAGGCTGAAACACAAGAGGAGAAGTAGGAGACATGGCTCGAGAAATGAATGAAGAAGGTCTCCCAGGAAGTGATAATGAGCGTCCACTGCTTCTTTCCTAGGAAAACAAAATACCAAACATAGTTACAATTACTAAACAACAAAAAAGGAAGCCCCTTCTCTTCACTTCCAAACTGGAACCACAGATCCTGAAAGCATGTGACATCCTGGCAATCCCTTTTTGTGTGTATGGGTACTTTTAAATACTTTAATTTAGTGGAAAGAGGAGGTGTTAAAAAGGAGGCAGAGAAGAAACAGGAACAAAGACAGAGCAAATTGAGTTTTTGAGGAAAGTAAATAGACCAAAGACAGGCTTTTACAGAAAAGGTACAATTACGTTGGCAGCTGTGCAGCTTTTCCACTACTTAGCTAGCGTGCCTTGTTCTGAAAAGACCATTCTCAATAATGAAAAAGGAAGTCATGTTGTGACAGTTCTGTGTGTGTTTACAAGATTCTTTCTAACATGCAGGCACAGCCTGATTTATTTGATAACAGGCTGTCTAGGACATCTGTCTGAGAACATATCTTTGGCAATCTCGTTTTAAGAAAGGCATTTCTTACTCTAAAATTATTAGACTTATCCCAGGTTTTACTTTTCGGAGCACAAAAATGAACACAAAAAAATCACAGAAGTTAATGAAATCATTCACATAATACCTTTACAGGATGCTACTTAACCTGGCTCCTTTAAAAGGCAATGCCCTCAAAATTTCAGTACATTCCGACCCATTTATAGGAGCAATCCATTCATATTTGACAAATCCTAATCTTCTTAGTAATGCAGCATTGAAACAGAAACTGTGTTCATGAGAAGGTTCTGCTACACCAGTCATTCGGCAGCATGCGAAACAAGTACACTATTTTCCCCAAGCCAGACATGTTCTTTGTGTTATGCAGATAAATTACATTGTTCTTACCAAGTAGTCTTTATACATGTGATTCCTAAACTCAATGATTTACACCCACTGATTCATATCCTGAGGTTTACATGCCTTAAACTCTGAAATCCGGTGTGAAATTCCAGGCTCTTTTGCCAGAGGCTTTGCTGGAATTTCATTCAAATAACATTGGCCTGTGTTACTTTTCCTAATTAGCTTCCAAAACTTAAAATACTGTGAGCACGTTCTAGATACCAGCAAGGTATATGATCATACAAGGTGTAGCTTATCTAGCAAAGATTCACATAGAAATGTCATGTTTTATAGGCTTTTGCATCGCAGGATCTTGACGCATTTAAGAAACTTAAGAGACCTCTGCTTCACATAGGCTTTTAAGTTGTTTTAATATCAGCCTTGTATATAAGAGATGGAAACTGAGAAAGAGACTACTGATTTCATTATTTTCAGTCAGTTTGGTGGTGCTCAGTCTGAATCTTAAAAAAGGTGTAAGCAGATAAGGTTGTACAGAGGAATGAGAAAGTTGATCAAACAGGTTCGCCTAATTAGTCTACCTCTGTTAACTGCTCTCAGGAGGGCTCTAGAACATTGTCTGTGCTGAGCAGACAGATGATTTCCCCTTTATTTAATGGAGATTCCAGAGATGCAGAGGGAAGTGATACTGTTAAAAGAAGTGTTGCATAAAATATCTGACATTTCAAGACAGTTAGTTAAAGATACTGTTTAGTCTGTCACGTTTAGAGAAAAAATTCAGAATTCATCAAGTTGCAGAAGTATCTTTTGGCCTAACCATTAGTGATAAAGCAGGAGCTAATTTGCTTTGACAGAGTTTAATTAGAGAATGATGATTTATCAAGCGTATTTCACTATTTGTCTAACAAAATGAGCCATTCTAATATGTTATGAAGGTAGAAGTTTCACTTGTAAAAGTAGAAATAGTGTATTAAACATTCACATTATAGCAAGTTCTACATTTTTTTTAGTACAGGTGTTAGATCAGATTCAACAGAAAATCAAGATCATTAAAGGAAAATAAGATGTTATTCTATGATGATGGAAACTTTTTTACGGATAGCTTTGTTATCATATAAGGCAAAGAAAGGGAACTGGCAGAAGAGAGCTAAAATGACCTCATAGACAAAACCTCTGTATGAATCAAACAATACAGTACACAGGAACTAGCACAGCATTTTGACAGCTGGATTCAGGGATGAGTGTTTTACTGGCTTGAGAACCTCCTAAGTCCTTAATTTGGAAGACCTCAATTAACAAGTGTTTGTACTTTAAATTGTATCTATTCACAGCATCTTTACTGTCATGTAAATCATAAATTCAGCATTTAAGCATTGTAGAAAAATCAGAATCTCAAATACTGATAATCTGGAGAATATTATTATATCTTTTGAACTGGTCCTTATGAAAAAAAAATGCACTTACGCAAAATACTTCGGATGTGGAAGATTTTAATCTCATAGGCAAATAAAAATCTTTTCTTCATTTTGGTATGAGATTCTGCTCAGTTTATTAGCTTTTGTGCAGCATGGGTCTGTATTTGGCTAGAGTGTTAGGCCTTGCAGGAATACACACAGTCAGCAAACTGGAACATCAGTAGTGCCTTGGGAATGAGCTTGGTTATACTAAAATTCCGTGTATTAAATGTTTGGGGTTTTTTTAACTTTAGTGAGACTCCTAAAATTACTAGGTAAGAATCCAAATAGTTCATAATGTCTCCTGAGGAGAAGAATGCTTCATTATGTAAGGATGGCTTTCCTTCGCTCTGAATAGGAGTACCCAGTGATCACTCTATTAAATGAAAACGTCTGTGATTGATAGATTTTTTCAGTGGAATTTGATTTACAGACTGCCAGGTAACCTGCAGCAACTGTAACAATTTACCTGGCCAGTGAGAGATTGTGCCCATTTATCTGGAAAAAAAAATTGCCTTAAAAGTTGATAAATATTCTCCTTTTCTACCTCAGAACCCCAAGATAGGAATAGTTATTTCAAGTCTTGTCCGTTTTGCCAAAGTACTGTTTGAAAGCACTGGCTTTCAATTTGCCAGAGTAGCTTTTGCTTTTTTTTTTCATTGATCTCTTGGATCTTGCATATTTATGTACGTTTCTAGACTTCATCTTAATAGCCATCATCTGAGACATTTCATTCTGACAGAAAAACAGACTAGGTTATCCAAAGAATGCCCCAGTGGACAGCTTCGTTAGGTGCTAAATATCTTGTTTGGAGACTAGATACATTGGCTACAGTGAACACATTCAGTGAGATCTGTATCACTGAAGATAATAAATGATTACTTCCTTCTGGATGACTGTTTAACCCACATCCAAATCACAGCAACAACGTTTCTGCTTGAACATCAAACTGTCAAACTGTGGTACTGTCAGCTGAATGATTCTCATCTGTAGACAGTTCTTTAGCATACTTGGTCCTGTTTTGATATTCCTGGACCAGTCAAATTCTTCTCCTTTCCCACTTGGTAGCTTGTATTTAGATACAGTTCTGATGATAGGCTGGTTTTAGCTTTAAAATTCTAAAATGTGAAATTGCATATCTATTTCCTCTAGATTTGGTAAAGTAAGAATTAATCTCTCCCTCCATGAAGGAAGGGCTGAACAGTGTGTGTTTTTAACTAAGAGTTATCTTTTTGGATTGTGAGAGGACAAAATCTGCCATGGCAAATAGTGTTCCAGATTATTTTCTTGGAAAAAGGCTGAAGTACTTTGTCCATTCCATAAGGGTCTGAAAGTATTTGAGGAAAAAGTTAAGAGAGCCCCACTCACTTACTAATTTCCAGTCATAATGCTCTGTCTGGCTGTCTGACTTTTGATGGGGAGGAAGAGTGGACCAATAATTTTTGAGGAGAAAGGTTATTGATAGAAGGAGCTGGCTGATTTATTTACATTTCCAAAAGAGAAAAAGTCATAACTATGCTAAAGGTGGGCAGAAGAAGGTTTGAAGACTCAGAAGATCCAAGAAGGTGAAAATATGTTTGGCTAAAGTGAGGCTTAGTTACTTTGAATTACAGTCTTCCTAAAATAAATAGTAGTTGTCATCATCATCTACATTCCCATAAGCTCAGAGAGAATGAAACAAAGTTTTATATTAATTTTATTTCTTACAAATCTAGTAAAATTAAATATCAGTTTGGCCTGGAGCAATTTTACTGCATTTTGTAAAGTGGCTGCAACTTGAAGCAGTTATAATCCTTTGGATTCAGGGGAATAATTTTCTAATTTTCATGTCTGTTTCAAAGAAAAATATTTAATTTCTGTTATCACCCATGGAAGAAATATAGCAAATGCATCAGTTATGTGCAGTATGCTGTAATGCCTCAGTGTTTACCTCAAGGAGGAGGAATTTGGTTTCTAAGCCTACTGACTGCTAAGATTGTTATGGTGCTCTCTGTTGTAATAAAAGTAATGCAATAGCACCCTGCACAGAAGATTTTTGTACATTGCATAGTGACATAGTTTTGCAATAATTTATTGAGTTAAAAATTAGAATATTTCTATCTACCCCAACTTTATTCTGAAATTCTTTGGCTTTTGAATTCATATAATAGCTCATT
>VUYV01000087.1:777779-952018 GCA_008711295.1 Anarhynchus alexandrinus | reverse complement strand
TCTGTTTATTGTGCGTTTTTAAATCAGTTTCAATCTTTTGTTTCAGATATAGATGGAAACATCAAGAGAAACACTCCATCTGTTCAACAGTTTAGTCTTTACACTTATTTAGAAATGACCAGCTTGTCTTTCAATTGCCTGCAATTATGAGGGGACTCTGTTTTAAGATGTCTGTCTTAACGACATACAAAAGAATCAAGGATTCTTGTTTGAAAACACTATTGTTATATCGATCACCCCACACAGGAAGCCTTCATCTAGATAGTCAATCTGTAAGCATGGCTCAGTAAGTTATTTTTCGCATAGCTGAGTTTCCTCAGCCTAAAGGAATGTGCAGTTATTATAACATACTACCACACAAGTTTATGCAGGTTTCACATGCACTGAAATTAAGAACAAGATCATTACAAACAGGAATAGATTTTTGCCTCTGAAAACTGCAGAGGATAACAGGAGAGTTGATTAGCTTGCTATGTAAAGAAAAAGTCTTTGCCTGCCTTACTCAGGGAGCAAATGTTAAAACCATGGAACTATCATCATATGGTTAGTCTTAGCTTGTAAGGGAAGAGTTCAAGTCTGCTTCTGTGGAAATCCTTCCCACTGAGCTTCACCTTCCCTTCACTGAGCTTCAGAATTTTTCCTACTTTTTAAATCATTTCATAAAAAACTAAAGTGCTTCCTGTAGTAAGCAACCGGCCTGAAAAGCACTTGTCAAATATAGCTCTTGAGGGATTCCAACTCCTCCCTTATGCAATCACGTGCAAAGGTAATGTTTACTATAAAGTAAGAACAGTCTTTGTCATCGGTACTGTGAAGTTGTGATGGTGGCACCGAGTGTGCTATGAAATGATCAGGGTCACGTATTTTCCCAAGAAATCTACCAACAGGGAGTAATTCAGAGCTTCTGAATCCGCAGGTGTTTGAAGATCTTGTCAAGTTTCTTCTTTGTAGAACATTTCTATTTCAAGCTGAGTGGACTCACTATAACATAACATTATGCCAAGCTGTGTAATTACGGTTTGCGCTTGCCATGCCAAGCTGCCGAAGCGATCAGTGGAATCCTGGGTGTTTGACTTCAGGCAAAGAAAGTTGTATCATGTTTTGTTAAAAAGGCAAGGCAAGACTGGAAGAGTGGATCTTTTTATAGCCAATCGTTTTTTATTCTTAAAGCTACGAAATCTGGTAAAGGATCCTGGAAAAAGAGAGGAAAAAGATTTTGCAAATTATTAGTTGCAAAGAGTGCTGTCGTTTCACTGGTATTTCCCTACCTCATAGTGTACAGAGGATTCCCGGCAGAGATGCTGGAGCAGCAGAGCATGATGGTAAGGCTCGTCCTTTGTTCCAGTGTCGTCCTGGATACTTGATAAACAGTGCTCCTCCCAGATCACATCATCTGGTGTCAAGTACTCTTTATAATTGCTTATAATCTTTTATCAGAGTTCACCTTAGCACTTTCGAAAACTTTCATGTATAGGAGCTGTCTAGGATATATGTTTGTAGATCGGTTGTCTCTCAGAGCAATAGTCTATTGATAGAGCTTGCTTTTTTTTAAAGCTCACTTTTTTTCTTTTTGCTGGGTATTAGCATTTCAGTTCTTTCACAATATCTTTTTGTAAATAGTAGAGGAAAAACGTCATGCCCAGTGATGTGAGCACTCTGTCATCCAAGAATAATCTAGACAATTTCAACAAAAGGCTGGAAATAGTCAGCCATCTCTGTGCAGAATAATTAAACCCTTCTTGCTGATTGTTTTCTTCTCCTGTACCTTCAGTATTTCATGATCCTCTGATAGGTATTTTATCCTGGGCAGTCTCTTGCTTTTTTCCTGGCGTTTTCTCCCCACTGCTTGGCTCCCTCTAATCCTAGTAGTTTTTTCTCTCAAAATTGCAGCTCTGCCACTTAGCACTCATTTTCCTATCCGAACCACACACCAGCCCCTCACTTCCCAATTTTTGGAGCCTGCTGATACCTCAACCTCTTAGTATTTCCTTACTTCAAATAAAAATTTGTGTGAATTCCGAACATTTGCTTTAGTGTGAATAATAACAGCACTCATCCAAAAAGAAAAGAAACTTATTACCATGATAGCTGTGGTGACAGCCAAATGGGTCACTGCAGTTTTAGAGCTGATTTTGTGTCTCGAGTCTTGAATGTCTCATATAAAATAAAATTAGGTATACAGAATAAAATAAATAAAATAAAACTAGGTATATAAAATTAGGATCAATGCAAGAAGACTTCAGGCAAAATTTAACTGAAACATCCTTTTGATGGCTGATCTCAAAATGGCATTGGCTTGACCTCAAAGTGAATTGCCAGTGTGTCTAGGAAAGAATTGCGTATTCCGTGCTGCGAGGCTTGATATGAGTGAATTAGAAAGTCCCATGCCATCGGCCAGGTGCTTTTGAAACCAAGCAGCTCATTGTCACTGGATATTGTCACGTCTTAGGACACTGGCAAAAATATTTCTTCCATAAAAGAGCAGAAAGCAAAAGAATGAGGCTTTCTTTTAAGGGATGGTAATGTTTGCTCTGTAAATGTTCCTGCAAAAAAAAATCATTGAAATATCTTTCTGTTTGTCTCATACTATGTTATCTTTTGCTGAGCAGGAACATGGTAAGAGTGGTTCATCTAGGGAAGGGGGGAGAACTTAAGCAGTTCGTTCAAGATCTAAATTTTGTATTTTATTTTTGCAACAGAAATTTTAACTTCTTGTCTAAAAGCTACTCATCTCTGAACCAAACCTTTTCAATTCAGGTTTTATAACAAGAGGTTTATAACTCAATCAGAAATTGAAAGTATATAAACCCTCGATTGAGGTAGCTGTTTTCATGAAAAGGCTGTATAGAATGTGAGATCCAAACTGGTGCAGCGTAATACCTCCAGTATGTGCTATAATTAAATGTGCTAAAAACAACATAAAGCACTTAAATTCCTCTTTTCATGTGAACATACTGCAAGTATTCTTATTACAGGTGGCCTAAAATTCACCGTTAAATATGCTTGAATAGTAAACATAACAATTGCATCTTGGTAGCCTTGTCATATTATATTAAAATAATTCTAATAGCTTTTTCAGAAAAGCATTTACAAAAGCTCACTGCCCTTTCAAAGTGAAATTTCAGATGGCTTCTCTCTACACAAACCGTTTATTTTCTTGACATTTCAGCCAAGTTTGATATCATTGCTAGCTTTTAATTTGGACCCATGACAATGAACAGCTCAACTCTCCTCTAAATATCTGCTTCACAAGAGATTACATTTTGGATAAAACTGTTACTTCAAGTAGGCTAGTCTTCTGAAATATTAATAAGAATTACGGACTTACCTGATTAGTAAAAAGAGTCTTGAAGCCAAGTTGAATCCAAGCACTATGCATGTAGGATGATGTGTATGTATGAAATTGAATTCAGAGCTGGACTTTGAATGGGATTTTCAAAAGATCTTAGCTGAGTTAAAAGGACTAGTGTCACTGGGGCTTTTGCTTTTAACTCTTACTGGTGCTTTAAAAAATCCTTCTGTCATTGCTATAGGCCATATGAAATACTTGTATTTGAATAACAGCAAAAAAATCCAAATGTGATCCAAATCCAAATTTTCCTTTTCTTTTGGACAAAGTAAAGAGAAGATAGGCTAATAGCTATATTTTATATTGCTATCACAGACGGTGACTTTTTGCTTATTGCTGTAAATACACATATGATTTAGTTGACTTCCTAAGTGAACTTTTGGGTTGTGCTGGAAATGAAAGAAATAGCAAAATGATTTTAAAGATGACAATTATGCATTTCTGTCTTTCAGGTGAATTTAGTTCTAGAGAGATGACTCAGGAAACTGAAACGTTCTGTTTCAGTCCACAGCTCTCCTCTAGCTCCTATTAACTTGACTTCTGTCTTTCTGGAGAGCTGATTTCCTTTGGATGAGAATATATCCCAGCTTTACCTCTTGTTTCTTCTGCTGATAATTAGAATAATGCCTGTTATTTCTTACTTGGAAAGTGGTATGCCATATCGGCATATATAAACCTAGAAGTTAGATTTCAGTAATTCACATATTTCCCATAGGATGCTGAATTACAAAAGTGTTGAATTACAAAATTTACTGGCCTGAGCCTGATATGAACTGGTGGCCATGCTGTGTAGGCTGCTGTATCTTGTTAGTAGCCACTTGCATCAACATCAACACTTGTGGTGGAAGTACAAAACTGCTAAAAATCTCCTCATATAAAGAAATATTTTTGGGGTGGTGAACAAGTACAGAAGTGTGATTATAATTTAAAGATGTATTTTACAGGAGGAAACTGTGAGTAAAAACATGTAAGGCAATATGAGGCTGATTGGATTTCTATGTATCTCTCTAGCAGCACTACTTATCTTTGGTACGGTATCCTTATTCCAAGTAGATACTAGCATCTTAAGCTTCTACCTATAATACTATGTGTAACTTCAGATAAAGCTGAAGGAGGGAGGAAATGGAAGTGGAAATAGAAGGGGAAGGGGAAGGGGAAGGGAAAGNGGAAGGGGAAGGGGAAAGGAAAGGGGAAGGGGAAAGGGAAGGGAAAAAGAAGGGGGAAAAGAAGGGGAGGGAGGAGATTTCATATTAATGGAATAGCATAGAAAACAGATTTCCCCTAAAATATACTGTCAGTCTGTACATGTAAGTGAAAGAAAAAAATAGCAACCAAACCAAAGAAAAAAAACCAAACAGGCAGAGAGGAAAGGGACAAGTTTAATGATAGAAGAAAAATACAGATATTGACAGTGAAGAACAGATAGAAAGGAGATCTCCAAAGGATTAAAATATTGCTACTTTCTATTTCCAGGTAAATGCTGTGTAATTCTTCCTTGAATTTTCCAAACTATTTTTTCTTTCAAAATTTCCCATCTTTCTCCTGAATTTTACTTGGTCATTTTCTTCTAAATGCAGTCAGCATCCCAATCCAAAATTTAAAGAGGAGAGTAGGATTTTGGAGGTCCAGAATTCAAAGGAGTGAATTTTATTTGCTTGATTAGACTTTGATTCCAGTCTGCTTTCTGCACCTACAACCAAATGCATTCTTCTCAAGTTTGGTTGCAGTTTGAGTTAAGATCATGGGACCAAACTAAGGAGATGTTGATCATACTCAGGAATGTTTTCTTCATCAAGATAGATAGTTCTACTAAAACCCCTATGATATAAAAGATCCATAAACTGGTCTATGGCTAGCTGGATGGTAGTTTAAACATATATATCAACAGATTCTGTCACCTTTATTCACAGAATGATGCTTTAATCTTTAGCTTCACACTTGGGATGGATTTTAATACCCTTAGTTGTGTGAAACAACACCTTGTTTCAGACCTAGCACCACTGGTGTTAACAGGACTGCTTACTGAAAAATGTGCTTAACTATTTGAATATAGCTCCTTGATTTCAGCAAGACTGTGTGTTCACTGCAATATTATACAGTAGGTTTGCAGACCACGGACACTTAAGAATTTTCTACAGTAGCAGTATTTCAATACTTAGGCCTCGATATGACAAGTAAAAGGTGAAAGTATAAGACCAGAGTAAAAAGATTTAAAGTGAGAAGAAGCACTGTAAAGTCCCAAGTGAAAATAACAAAATGTGTACAAGAGACCAACAGGAAGACATGGTCATATTTATGATTTACTGTTAAATGCTAATTTCTGTGGCATGTACTACGCTGGTTGCAAGAATGAGTACTCTTGAATACATGTATCCCTTCGGTTCTTAATCACTGTGCTTTCACAAGAACCTATTGCATTACATTGCAGCTGAAAACCCAGCTCACCTCTCTGACTGTTCAATAATTTTGGTTTACTGGCTTCAATCTTACTTGTTGGATTCAAAGCAAACTTTGGCTAAAAATGTGTCTGCACTTGGGATGTCAAACTTCCCCAAAATGGGAAATCTTTAACAATTTTTCCAGCTGTCTTTCCATCTCTTTTAGTCTTCAGAACACTCCAGCATCTCTTATAGGACATTCTCTGTGAAATCACAGAGGCAATTCATGATTTTGGATCACAGCTGATCCACATAGCTTACAAACTAAGCCCCTGGCTGATCAACCAGATTTCTGCGGAAGGACCTTTGAGCCAGGACAGATTCTGACTGAATTCAGTGGGGCTCTGTGCAGGCCAAAGGTCTATCCGATTGTATTCTGCTAGTGATCAGTCAGAGTCGAACACTGTATCTATTTTATGCTATGTTAGTAATACATATTACTATTAATGTCATTTAATAAGGCACTTCTTTAAAAAGAAAAAAAAAGTCCTCAAATCCCTAGGTCATTAGAACATAGTTGGGGAAGGGAACAGAAGGAAAGCTCTTCTCTATTAATTTGACATACCAGGAATATTGCTTACTGTTGTTTCTGTTGTAGTAGTCCTAAAGCAAAAACCTAGTGTCCTGCTTATTTAGTACAATGGTATCTATTAATTTCAGGATGTTACATGTATAAATCATCTGATAATATGCATAAATGTGCTAAAATTTGTATCTATTTTGATTCCTTAAAAAAGTTCAAATATTTTGGACCCAGATTTGAGGTGATACATCTGATGGTATTAAGTACGCTATTGGCATTGTTTCTGTGCCAGGTTACCACTGCAAACGATTGGCTGCAAGCAAAACGGACACTAAGTTTCGGCTATAAGGTTTACTCTTCAATAATTGATGGCTTCCACACCTGTGCAGTGACGCCAGCTTTCTTTGCTGAAAATTTTGGCCTTGGAGCAGTAAACAAAGAAGATGTGGTGGTTTCTGGCTTAGAAAATGCAGAGTAGGCTGTAGGTGAATATGATTCATTTACTGGGATAGAGGCATTTGACTGGAACGAAGGTTGTGAACTGTAGGCTGGCACGGAGTACACTGAAGATGCCCGGGCATTAGTAGGAGAGCCAGCACTAGGTGGTCTTAAAGGTATAGCTTGCTTTGAAGTGGACAACTTCGATGTCTGCTTAATACCAAGGCTTTCCTTAGTACTAGGAGGTTGAAAAGTAAATAAAGATGCATCGAGTTGATAAGGCTGATGTTTCATAATATCCAAAGCATTGAGACCTTTCTTAGGTTTTCTTTTTGTATTTTTGGTAGCGGCAGTGGACTTAGAGGAAGGCTTGGTAGCAGCAGGAGGATAAGATGGGCAGTGGATGGGATTATAAGCAACAGGTGGAGGTGCTCGGACATTAGATGAATATTTCCAAGAAGCTGGTAGAGATGGAGTTGGAGATGAGGCTCGTGCCATGTTTGCCTGCACAGTCTCTGAATCTACCACATACTTCTCCATTCGAGAGTGCCTTCTGGCAAATAGCTGTGCTCCTTTTCCACTCATAGCTGGTGGCATCTCAAAGGGTGGCTTTGTTCCTTCAGCACTTGGTGTGACTGGTGTTGTCTTGGGTGTATGGTTTGGACTGGCTAGGGTTGCCTGAGGCCCTTTGAAAGGACCAGCTAGGTTGAGAGTACTTGGGGGGTGGGCAGGAGAATGAGGATACTGTGGAGATTTGAGTGGCGCAGGATGTGCTGCCTGAGGTGAGGCTGGTGCTGGGAAAGAAGGAGCCTTGTTAGAAGCTGCAGCTGAAGGTGACCAAACTGGTGACACTGGAGTACCAGCAGTAGGAGAGACCTTGAGTGAAGGCTTTGGAGCAACAGGGGGAGGGGCCTTCTGTTTAGATGCTTGAGTCTGCATGAAATTGCAAGCTTCTGCTCCCAAACTGAGGTAGTCTTCTTCAGGTCCTGACTCAAAACCAGCTCCAGTACCTTTTTTGCCCTCTGCATTGTGTACAAGGGACAACAGGGCAGGATTAGGACTTACTTTGGGTGTTTCTTTGAAAGTGAACATAGGTTTTGAAGTGCTTCTTCTCTTTGCCTCTTGCAGTATCCCAGTTCTTTTGGCTGGCACCGCAATCCGTTCATCTCTGGATGCTATGTGTTCTGATGGCTCAGTGGGTGACCACACAGCTGGGGCAGCTCTGCTGGCTACAGGAGCGGAAACAGGTCTGTATAAAGCCTCAGGTGGTGGGCTAATAGAGCAGTAAGGAGGTGGTGCCGGTATATCTGAAAGAGGACTAGTGACATTTCTTATGGGTGAAAATGGTGCAGCTGCTCGGTTTTGAACACCAGAAGGGAAGGGTTTAGCTGTTTTATTCAAAGACGCTGCTTTTTGAGCTTCAGAGGACTGAAAAGAAAGGTTTGTGTCTGGTGCTAAGCCAAAGCCATTTTGTTGTACCATTTTGCTATAATTCTGGCTCATGCCTGTGTAGCTTTTGCTCACACAGGTCTGCTGTCTTGACATTTCTTCCTCTTTAGTTTGATAGACTGAAGAGCTTACTTTCTGGAAGTTCTCTGACATGGTGGCTTCCCTTCGTTCCTCTGTATGCACAGTGCGTGCCTTCATCTCCTCTTGTTCAGCTGTAATCTGATCCATCCTCTGCCGCCTCTTGGCAAACATGAGGGCCCCTTTACCTGTGCTCTCTGGAAGAGTCTGCATCTCGTCTCCACTTTTTGTCTTCTTTTCAACCTCAAGTAGACCACTGTCCCAGTCAAATGTCACAATCTTACCGTCGTTGTCAATGTCAGAGAAGAAATCTTCATCTATTTCTGACTCGCTTGTTGCAAGCAAACTCACTTCAAAAGTGTTTTCTTTGTCCCCCTCTTCGCCTTCACCTTCTTCACCCTCGTCTTCGTCACGTTCTAACTCCCCAGTACCGTAGCTAACTAAAGTATATTTCCTCGCCCTTTGACGACGCTTCTTGAACATCAACACCCCCTTGGAATTGGGATTGGGAGCTGCTGTCAGCAGCAATGCAATACTTTTACATTTAGATTTGGCTTCTTTGACCTGCTTCTCTGACAGACTCTCACTTCGCCGGAGCCCTGTGGAAAGAGTTGAAGCGCACATTTAATTGCATGCAGCCTAGAAAAATACAAGGAGACTAATAACAAATAGTTCTGCATTTATCTATACTGAAATTTACCCACTGTCCCCTTGCCCCATATTAAAACGCTTATTTTCTTTTGCATGGAGAAGTCATCATACTTAAGCTTTTCCTACAATATCAACCATGTTGTAAATTCCATACCCAGCATTCCTTAGAGTCACACCCATGCAAGTTCGAAGGCCACACCACTTTCTTTAGGACTTTCTTAGTTCAACAGGAACATTACATGTGTATTTCTAGTGTTCTCGATTTTTATTACCATAAGTAGTCTCATCAGCAACAAGGAAATTATATTTTCTCATTTATTCACTTTCTATGGTGTGGTATTTACCAAATATTTCACCACAGTTCCTAGGCTTACGGCAGACATTCCCAGCCAGGCAGGCCCATGACTCGTTAACACTTGAGACCAAATGAAACTGAGTGTATTCTGTCTGATAGTGGCACCAGCTCCTGCCATGTATGTGTTTATTTTGCTCATATGTATTACAAAATGTGTATAGTTGATAAAAGTTGGTATGCTTCTATGTATTAGCTATTTAAAAGCAAGTATATACCCAAAAAGGCATACAGAGAAACCATTAGCATTAACTTTCAACCCCTTGGAAGACATGGGAGTTTTGCCATGGTAAATGAAAGCAGGTTTCAGTCTTTTAACAAGCATTACTTGCCTGAAACATAATCCAGAATTATATAGGATATAACAGCTCCAGAATATTTGTTTTGAAAATGTGGCAACAGTGAATATAGATTTAAGAACTGAATGGAGGAGGCTCAACTAACTTCTCAAGAGTATTCACTAGCTTATATCAATAATACATATTTCTTAAAGCATAAATTACTGGTTTTCATCAAGTCATGTGGAACAGGAATAGATGCAGCTGTAAAGCTGATAGATGCACTGTATATCAGCATGACTGCTTCCTTGTTATGTGACATGGAGCATGTGCCTCATGGGGCAGGTGGTGTTCCTGTTTTTTTCCCTTCCTTATATTCTACCACCGCATCTCATGAATGGCAGCCTCAATAGCTTCTCCCTTTAAAAAAGCTAGAATTTAAAGCTGTTCCTGCCTAAATCAATGATCCCCTTCCACTTAATTTCAAAAGGAAAAAACATGCCTCTGAAAAATGAAAATAGAACAGTAAATTGTTTAGTATATTTTGCTAGTATAAATAAAGCAAACTCATTAAAGAAAGCCATGTGATGTATTTTCTATTAGTGATCCTTTTAGCAATGTCGGTAGATGGAGTCTGATCCTTCTCCTATTAAAGACAATTGGAGTTTTGCCATTATGCCAGCCAACAGCCTGACTGGACCAATGGTTCTCACAAGAACCTATAAAAGAGAAAGGAGCATGGCACCTGAACCAGCAATTTGTAATATTTTATTTTGAGAGGGCCAAATCACAAAATCCTTGGCTCAGTCCTTTGACAGTCCAAATGCTTACAATAGTCACCAAATACATTTTCCAAAAGCATGGGCTTTAGTGTTAGACTGCCTTTCCGAACAGAAATGATCACACTTCAGCATGTAAGTTCTATGCTTTCAACTAAGCTACTTGCATCAGCAGTGAGTGTTTTTCCAGGAAAGGGGTTCAGCAGGTACCTATACAGTTCTGTGGAAAGAAAAAATTGAAACTTTTCATTTTGCTGGCGTATTTTTTCGTAATTCATCTGAATAGTTACTTAATCAATAGTTTCAAAAGATGGCAGAAGAAATGTTACCTGCTCAGGTAAATATAATCTGATTGCTATTTACAGACAAAATTTCTGCTAAAGAGATCAAACAACTATAATCAATGTTCTTCTCTAGTTTAGACTTAAATGCTGCATTATAATTTCTAATTTTACAAAAAACATTCATAGTATTTCCTGCACACAGATTATTCCCCGTGCTTGGCAATTTGTTCTAATTTGTAGATAGGATATTATTAATAATAATAATAAAAGCAAACATTTGTATAGATTAAATCAGTGGTTCCTAGGGATTATGATCTGCCACTAGGTTAGAAGGAATTGAGACTGTCATATTGAGATGGGAAAAGGACAGAATCTGTGTCCTACTTGGAACTTGAGTTTACCGCGTAATATGTAGTTCGTTCTTTGTACTTTTGCCTTATTAGAGAGGCACTGCAAGTAATTCTCTAAGAAAGACAGGCACAGTCCCACAGTTGGTTCTAAATTCACAGCCAAAATGCAAAGCATGTGCACTTTTCTTTTATGCTTCATTTAATATGCCAAAAATATGTGGATTGCATACAGACACTTAGGCATAAGTAACTGCTTAATCCACTTGCCAATAAGATACAAATGGTTATCATGCTAAAAATATGCTTACAGAGGAATTAGCAGTGGCTTAGCAGACTAATTCCGACACTGCATATGAAATAGCTTGTTGCTACACTATATCACTGCACACATTCAAGCACCTTTGACATACTGCTACTAAATCCCCAGACAGGATTCTTAACATTGTTGGGAAAGAGCAAGCAACCGATAGAAAGGTCCCAAATTATAAAATAATAAATAAATCAACAGATAAATAAATAAATAATATGTATCCACACTCCGTTAATTAATATCGGATCCAGTTGCAAATTTGCTTTCACGTAAACTTCTTGGACACATTTTGAAGCTGACCTCTGGGTATGGGAGTCAGAAGAAATAGCATGTTCACTTTACAGTCTAGAGAAGACTGACAAAACCGAAAGGATCATGTAACAGTTAAACATATGCTAGTGTCTGTCAAAATCTCTTCTGCAGGCAACATCAAGCTTTTCTACTAGCCTTTTTTATTAACTTTTAAGAGCAGCAGCATGGTTTTGATTTTAGATGATGCAAATGACAACTCAAAATTTTTGCTATAAAAGGAGAAATCCACAGGATTCAGTTAGACATGTGCAAGCAACTTGCTTTTTTTGGTTAATATTCTACAGATTGCCTCTGAATATACATTAGAAGACCTGCAGAATTCAGCCCTTTTTGGAGATGTAAGTATTTTTAGTTGGGCAAAGTCATGAGTTAATTTCAAAGTGGAAGTCTACTGAGCAAAGTTATTCAGCACAGTTACAGCATGGGTATATTCCTGGCTCATCAGCAGGAGCATTGTATTACCTTGAAAAAGTATATAAAGCAAGAACAGAAACATTGTTTAAAAGAAAAAGACAGAGGGAAAGTTAGAAAACTGCAGAAAAAAACTCTAAACATTTTTTTTCTAATGCAGTCTAAATTCTGAAATTATGTTTAAAGTTACAAAAGATACCCTCAGGCAGTGCAAATGATTAGATGGGACAAACTTACTTGCGTGCCTCGCCCTGTGCTTGAGAGGTCTGTGATCCCTTTCAGAGTGCTGGTCGTCTTCTCCCTGCTCTGTGCCTTCTGATGGGATTGCAAAGGAGAGGAGGGAAGGAGGTGCTTCTGACTGCCCTCCTTCCACTTGAGAATCAACACACCCCCTTTCAGTTGGAGACCTGGATGCTTCCTTCTCCCTCTCTGAACAGTCTAGGATCACCTCCACCCTGGGGAGAGATGGAGCTGCACCTTGAATCCTCTTGACCTCTTTGCCACTAGAAAACTGGACTACTTTGCTTGACCACTGGATGTTGCCCTCTTTCACGCCCAGGGGAACTGCGATTACAGGGCTTGTCCCGTCTTGTTGTACACTGGGTCCTCTTCCTGAAGGGGTGCATTTTTCTGCCCCTAAGAGAGTCACAGCAGGAGCATTGATGCCCTTGTGTGCGTCATTTGAGAGGGATAACTGCAGTTCAACCATAGTACCTGGCCTTCTTTCTTCTGTCTTCCCTCTGAAAGCCTCATCTGTCACGAGCACTTTGGAGGTGCCTATCACTTTAGGAGTAATTCTGTGGCTTTGTGCGGTCTCTTGTTTTGTTTCAGAAAAGTGTATGTTGCTTTCTTCTGCTCCCTGGTGAGTCTCACTGTATATCTCTGTGATGCATAAATCTCCATGGGGTATTTCTTTTGCTGTGTTAATTTGCAGTGTAGTACTCTCCCTGTAGTCCTCATTTTTTATGTTATCATGCTTTCCATTTTCTCTTTCAGCACTCAAGGTTTCATTTATTCCATTGGAGGATCTGCACATACAAAAACAAGTAATTCAAGAAATTAGGCTGCTGTAAGTACAGGAATTGTAAGTACAGTAACAAAAGCAATTTCTTTATAGTATTTTTTACCCTATATTAATTGTGGTATCTGCCAGCAGGTCCATTTAAGTAGAAGAATTTTCCCAGAATATAGAGGTCTTAAACTGGAGCATCTTTGTATCTTTCAAAATTTTTCAACTTAACAGTTCAGTAAGAGGGAAATTACACTACTGCAGTAGAACTATGATCCTACTACCATCCTTCTGCAATGTTGAATTATATCATTCCTAACATCAGTATGCTTTCACAGACACATTTCTGTTACAGTGTTTCCAGACAAATGCTACTGAAACTTCTGGGACAATACTTCTTCATATTTCACATGTGCATGAGAAAATTAACTTCGCATGACACCAGAAGAGTGGTTAATTTTTTGGTTCTCTGGCTGCTACTGTAACTGTTTTAGGCACCATCCTCACATATAGTTCCTGTCCCAAATAGTTTACTCTCTAAGGAATAGATAAGTACTGGATGAGGATCAGAGGGAGGGGAATAAATACTTAAAATACACATTCAGAGAATTCCTGTGAGGATCATCATCCTTATATATCATGGAATAATTAAAACATTCTGGGCTATTCCAGTGATCCAGTGAAAAAGAGTAGCGAACCCATACAATATTTCCTACTTATTAAAATATATGTATTTCTAACTGGCAAATATATACCTCAGTGTAGCTCCCTTTTTTAAACTATTCATTCGCCTGGCCCAGTTAGGCTGTTTTACTGGTGTTAGGACTCCTAGTGTACTCTCTAGCTCCTTCTTTGAGTACTCTGGGCTGTACTGACTACTATTAGTTCAAGCAGAAACCTTTTCTATACAGCAATACTGCAGCATGTTATTAAGGCTTTCTGTTGACTAGAAGGTAGCAAAGCACTTTTTCAAATGAGGGAAGCGGTAGGTACCCTCAGTAAAGTATTAATATCAAGTATTACAGAGATTTCTGAAATCAAAGGCCAGGTATTCTGAAACTTTGGAACCCCCTACAAAGAAAGGCTGGAAAAAGCAACAGAAGAAATAAATCTGTCAGTTCGCTGAAGAAACTTCAATATCACTTGTGTTTCTAGCCATGCAGCGTACTGTTTGTAGCAGTCTGGGTCTGCCTCAAATAGCACAAATCATGTAGCATCCATTAAACCACATATGGAGCTACATAAAGGTCAGACAGATTTTAATTTAGGGAGCTCCTTGTGAGTGCTGCTGGATTCCATCGTCTTATGCTATTTGGATGATCAATTGTACTGCTCTTAAGTACAGATAAATTACAGAAATCTGTAAACATTTCCTTGTAAGATATGAGACTAGGGGCTGGGACAGCTAAATGTTAGCCTTTATTGGTAGCTGAGTGATTGTGTGTACGTCTGAGAGAGAAAGATTTCCACCTTAAAAGGCCCTTGCTACTTATGGATATACTTCTACTCTATATAGACATAAATGTGTATCCAATGTCAAGAGGCAGATTACTGGGTCTGATTTCTTCTTTGTCATTTAAGATTCTGTTTTGTCAAATTATTATTTTTGTTTCAGGTCTTTCCAGCTCACTGCAGGAGCAACACCCCTGGTGTAATTCCAGGAAGGAAGCAGAAGTCATGGAGTCAGCACGGCAGGGTTTGTCTCAGAGTCATGTTTTACTCCCTACATGGTGCATTTCATTTTGGTATGCACTGAGCACACTCCCTACTTCCCCCTAGAAATTTTCTTTCTAGACTCAGCAGTAGCCCAAGAGTTGCTAACCCTATGTGAAAAGGGCAGGCTAGCGTTTCTGTTTCTGTCCCCACTCTCGATGTTTCCCGGATACATCTGTTCAGCATTCATCGGGAAGGTCAGTAAGATGTTCCCCCCACATGGCATCTGGAGAGTGCCTGCCCTGCAGGGTGTCTCTTTCCTCTGATCCTGTAAACCAAAGATTTTGTGGGTACTGCTGTTCAGTAACTGACTGTGGTTTACAGGGGATTGGGAAAACTTTTTGTAGACATCAAAGGCCAAGTAACATTTTAAAAACTACTTTAAAAAACTAATTTTCCTCCCAGTAAGCTTAGTAAGAGCAGAATTAGGCCAACAATGATTGTCTATGAAAATCTTATCCTTTGTGCAAATAGTTCAGGAACAGTCCGAAGCTTCCCAAGGAGAAATATTCTTCCCTGCCAGCTTGGATATAAAGATCACCATTGGAACACCACTTTAATTAGGCATTATCCTTTCCTCATGATTTCCAGCGTTTTCTTGAGATTGCTGCTAACAAGTGGCTACTCAGGAAAGGAGGGGTTTGCTTCTCCTTGCTCTTGGAGGATGCTAAGACACTTCCTGAAAAATCCTTCTGGTGATAGTGCTGAGAGGGCTACTACCCAAAAAGGAGGTGGCAGGAGAAGTGTTGCAGTTTATTCTCCCATACCATGGAAGATACTGACAGTAGGGGCTGGGAGTTGGGGAAGATGAGCTGATGAAAAGAAATTCAGATTCCCATGGTGAATTCCTTTAGAACATTTTAGTCACTTTCAGAGTGTTGAGCAACTGCAATTTTCTTAAGATTTCTAACAGACACTGTTTCATTCCATGAAACACTGAATTATGTGGTCTAAGCACTGTTTTGGTTCCGATTTTCAGGACATGTCTTGCCATTCACCATACATTCAAGCAGGGGCAACGGAGTGAATGGAAGATGTGCTGTCACTTTCAGCTAGAACATATTATGGCCTTCAGACCAACTGAAATATCAGTTATAGAGCAGCAACAGGCAGGAGTCAAAGCATAGGGAGCTATTTCTATGGCTGCAAAGAAGACAGCTGGTCAGCCACAAATATAAATTTTACAAGTGCAGTTCCAGTAGTCATGTTATGAATTGAAAACATAAGAATGAAGATAGCACATGAGGAGCATTCAAATAGTACACTGCTGAACCAGAAACAAGAGCTATGCACTATGGAGAAGGTAAGCTGTAATCCTCAGCTATCACTGTTCCCCTGATCTCATCACATTGATCCATTAGTCAGCCCAAGACAACAAGCACAGACAGGCCTTGCAAAAGGTCTGTTATAAACAGAATGAGTACTCCTTGAGAGCATCTTGTTTTGGATGCAGATTGTAACTTTGAACTACTAAACGCTTTAGGAAAGTTCCTTTGCACAGGTTGCAGAAACCACAGAGGAATTTCACATGCTATCTAGACATTCCTGGTAACCAGAGACAAGTGCCTTTTTTGCACCAGAGTCCTTTCAGCCTTTCCAGTGACTCTGCTCTGTTAGCTGTTGTGATGAATCCTGACCCCTTCTGTCCTCCTGTTCCTGCCTGTGGGAGAGCAGACGCAGGGAACTACAGTAGCTTGGGGGGGGAGCCATAATTCCTTATGAGTGTGCTCAGGTCTTTTCTTCCTCTTCTTACCCACACTGAAGGCAATTCAGAGTTCATCTCGTCTGAATTCATGAAGCCTGGGAAGAATGTGCTTACTGTAGGTGGTTTTGAACTCAAGATTGCATGCATTATACTGATGACAGTTACAGAACAGTCATTAGAATAGGCTGATGTGCAGTGAGTGGTAATACTGGCTTGCTTGCAAATTTACATGAAGGTTCTCTACTCTGAGAAGCTCAAAGCATTTTCAAAGAAAACTGAAATTCACTATCGCTATTTTATAAATGGAGAAGCTGAGACCCAGAGAGCTGTAAGTGACTTGCCCCACCTCATCTAGGGAAGTGTTAACAGCTACAGAAATAGAATTCATGATTTCCAGACCCTCTCCCCCTCCTGACTACTAACACATTTTACCACCCAAGAAGACCGTTTGCCATGTCATCATCAAGGCATATCTGTGTAACACACTTTATCCATCTATACAGCCTTTGCTTTTTGTAAGCCTCACTTCCCTATCTATAGGGAATAACAACACTTCACTACTTCAAAGGAGTGGAAAGAATCATTGAACTTAAGACTCTGCAGTATGCAGATATGGTAGTGGACACCTTGTAAGTATTAAGAATACTTAATGAGAAATAAAATCATTACATTTCGAGTCTGTACTCTTAATTCTGTGCCTGACCTGTACGTTCAAATTATATACATTAAGTCCTTCAGATCAAATACTTTGTCTTCCCTCCCTTTTCCATACAGACAAGCAGAGTCACAGACATAAATAAGAGGACAATCAGAAGCTCACAGTAATGCAAAATGAGTGCATTCAAACCTAGCATTTTCCATGTGGTTCACTGAACAGAATCGCACCGAAGCATTCTGAGCATTCCTGTACCTCTTAATAAGCATCTGCAGGACGTCAGTCAGGCTTTCCATCAGAACGATAACTTCAGCATAAGTTAAGTCTCCACAAGGCTTGCCATTGATAGACACCACCTCATCTCCCTCACACAGTCCAGCCTTAGCTGCTTTGCTCTTGCTGCGAACCTACAATGAGTCAAAAACAAATTCCAAATTGCACAGTTAGCATTCATTTGAAAACAGCAGCAACCATATCTTCAACTTCCTTCTGTCTGTACGAAAGAAAAAGGATCAGTATTATTGGTCATAAATTTCTAGTAACACAAATTAATATCTTGTCCCAGTTGAGGCTAATATTGTTCTGGCCAGTATTAACAAATACAAAAACTTCTGCTTTACTGAGCTTGTGAGCTGGATGTCAAACAGGCTGGAATTTGTTTTTAAAAAAGGGAGACATAGAAGTTTGGGACAGCAATCAATTGATCAGAGTTTAGCAGAGATGCAAAAAATCTTATTAGTTTCTCCCAAAATGAAAGACTACTAGAGCTGAAATCTATGCCAAGATTTTAAAAGAAGAGTGTTTAACTTCAGGCTCCACTGGGCAGAATGTCAATACCTACGTGCTGTTAGAGCTGTAAGTATGCATACTTCTGGTACACTGGACACTTTTCCTTAGATGCCCAGCTGTAGGTTTAGTTGCCAAACTATAAACATCTGAATCACTGGAGATCCTAAATCCATGATTAGCATCTAAGTGTTCCGATTTATTAAAGACATGCTTGTTACAGTTCAACCTTCCCCATTAAGTACTCATTCAAGAATCTTCTGCAGCTTGGTTTTTGGTGTTTCACTTCTTTTTCCACTGGCAGCATGTTATAACATATCAGAGTCTTTGTATAACAAAACCTAGACAGCTTTAACACCACTCAAGGTATGCCATACAGTTGACTGCTATTTTTAAAGTACATATTTGGCAAACAGTGTGTTATATTAACCAGGATGCTTGCAGGAGTCTATTTTAGAATGACACATACACATAAAAGGGCCGTCCTTGAGTTCTTTGCTCTCAGTCTTCTACCTGTTGGTGTGAGTACTTTGGCCTTATACGATATTCAGTTGGTGGGACGATATGTTATCCTTATTAAACCTCAGGGCATTTTCTTGAAAATTTTTAAAGAAGTAGTATAGTTCTACCATGGTCACAGCAGCAGAGACAGTCCCCACTGACTCTAGGAAAATTACTTCTGATATACACCATATTTGAGGGTGCAACTATCCCACAGACCCATGGAATTATCCCCAATATACTATTAGGCTACAGGTGTGGTGCCTAAGATGCATTTCTGGAGGCAATTTTGAAAAGTTTCTTAGAGTCAGGATGATATGTGGAATAGAGTGAGACTGCATGTTTTTCTGTGGCAGGGCCATATATCTTTGTTGTTTCAATGTATACATACCCATATGTCATATTATGGCTTTTAGAGCAGTGAAGAAACAGAAGCCTGGTGCATACAGAAGCCAGTTTCTACCTTGCAGAATTAACATTTACAAATATGGAGTGGTATGCTGCTCTGTTTATCTCGCCTTAGGCAAGAGCCTAAACATCCTTGTAGTTTGGGAAGAAATGACAGTTTAAACAGTGTTTAGAATGTTGTACTTCACATATGCACTAGGATTTGGGTTGAGGTTTTGTGATTGTAATTTTAAATAGGAGGGTATGCTATTAAAATTTTACAAGATATCTTAGGCCTGAATGTAAATATTTAATGTGGATGCTAGGAAGAATTTAGAGTGATTCTTCCAAAAAACACATAAATGGCAATTATAGCAACATGTGAACTCTGAAAGAGCATAATTTGATACCTAGATTGTGAGAAGAAAACTTGTTTCTGTTTCTTTATTAAGAGTCTGAGAATTTGGAGTTAGTTCTGTCATAGAATACCATTGTAGCTGTCTCAGGAGAGAAACTGTTACCCGTTCCATAACTTCAGTGGTTTCTGTCAAAAAGCAAAACTACAAATGTACCATGTTAATAGGGCTAAATTAATTGATAGACAGCTCAAACAGTTTCATAATTTTTTAGACAGACTCCTTGGTACCATTCAAAGAAAATAGACAAGGATATTGAATTTCCTTTTAAAGTTCTTGAAAGGGCCTCTCAGTCCATTTTGCTGCCTTGTGAATTGTTGAAAGATCACAATTGTGAGAAATTTGGACCTTCATAAATAAACTCAGCACATTCTTTGACTGGTCATGCAGGAAAGAAATCACTGTACGTTGCTATACCTCACTCTGGTAGCATTTCAGTTCGTATAGCACATTAGAGCAAATTTCCTGTCAACATTGTATATCCGGGTTTATCCACATAAATCAAATGTTTTACATGATTTTGCCATTGCAGGGTCACGCTGCACATGCTGTATGTATTAATGGTTCTTCTGACTGTATGTGTCGTTCTCCTGACTGTATGTCAGCTTTTTTTCAGCCTCCCCAGAGGCACCTGTGCCTCCCAAATTTCAACAATGTCTGTATAAAATCGCCTCAGCATTATCCTATTTTTGTGTGTTTCTGTTGGGGGAATAAAAGGGAGTAGAGAGCACTGACAAAAAAAATGAGCAAGGGCAGATTGTATAGCAAATTATAAAAGGTTGCTGCTAGGGTACAAATAGACCATCATAACTTGTGTTATTTTAGCCTCAGGATATCACCAGGCTACTCAGCAATATGTAGACTGCTTTGCCAGGCAAGCTGCAATTGTTTCTGGTTTTGTTTATTTGTCCTCACTGGAAACCCACAAAAATGAACAAGTAATTTACTCCTGTAAACCAAAACTTTTCAGAGTTCTAGGGAAAAAAAAAAAAAAAAGAACAACAAAAAAGACCCCAAGATCATCTGTGGAAAGCAGGATCTTCCCGGTAAAATATGTGTTTAGTGGACAGTTCTCTCTCAAAGGAAGTTTTGGCAGAAAAGCTTTGATGACCCCCCTGGGAAACAAAAGCTGCCTTTGTTAGCAGGAGTACAACTTGGTCACACAGGGAACAGTAAGAAACCTTTATCCAGTTCTTGGGAACTTAAAGCAAGACATATTTGGTTGTAAAGCAGAAGAGATTCTTCCAAAACTAGTGATTGCTCTTGCTGTATCGTGCAGCTCACGCTTGCTCAGTTTCTTGTTTTTTCTATCTGCTTTGGGCTGGTGTTTTCTTTAGGAAAGAAAGGTGTTTTTTCCCCTAAAATTTTTGAACGGGATCTTACTACTAGAAAAAGATGTTTTTAAAGATTTCCTTAGTTTTTCAATGCTTGCAATACTGTTGTAACACAGCAAAACTGGGACTGTACTGTTAGCACCGAACCTGTCAAGACACCACCTGCTCCTGCGGCCTATGGCATGGGTGCCAGCAACACATGGCAATTTCAGTCAGTTTTTTAACCAGTGAAAGATGAATAAATTGAGGGATACACAGTGGCTGTGCTCACACTAGTGTGGGGCAAAGGAGGGGTTTTGTAGAGAAAGCTAATGCTGAGTGCCCAGCCTTCGTGCTGTGTATGCTGTAGTGGTTTTACTTTCAACTAGCTCTAGTCTCATTCTGTCACGTGCAGACTCCTTGCCAGGTAGCAGGTATTAGATCTGCTCCTTTGATTTGATCTGAAAGCAGTTTAGTTTGTACAACCCAGAACTGTTCCATGCTATGAAACAACACACAGTAAATCAGGATAATAGGGAAACTTGCTTCAAAAAACGTAATCCCGATGAAGCTAAAAAGCTGAAGTAGATGCACCTGTTACTTTTTGTGGCTGCAAGTGGATGCACAGACAGCAACTGGGGCTCAGTTTACCAGCTGATGATCTTGGTTCTGTGTCTGAGCCCTATAATAAGCAGATCAGAGAGTTGAGGTATGTTGAACCTGATAACAAGGTCAATGAGCTGGAGTTTAAAGCGAGGTAAATGGACTTGAGGACACTCTGCAATCCTGGTCCTCCAATTGCACAACTAGGAAATTGCTAGGATATTTCATAGTCTTGCTTCTACCAGTGACTTTGGGGAAGGATGATGTATATCTTCATCTTATTCTGGTGTGCTGCTAGGAGTACATGCCTGTATCTGGAATGGAGTACATACCTGTATCTCTGCGTCTAAGCGGTGTGCTTCAGATGTAGCCTGACTGAGAAATCAGGCTCAGCGATTGCTCAGCCTGACTGAGCAACCAATCCGAGAAAATGAGCAATCTGAGCATAAGCAGAATCCATTTAGCCTAAACTTTTATCTATTAAAGTGAAACTTCTGTTGCTTTAAAATATACATATATTTGCACAGCAATATTCTCATTTCAAAGCAAGCTTTTGAAACCATGAGTTATTCTCAAAACTATTTACTGATCCTTTTTCAGTTTGACAGCAGCTTTTAGACAGCAGAACAGAAGATACTGCCACTGCATAGAGTGGAAATACACTGCCCTGCTATTTAAGATCCCTTGCTCATACAGAGTAGTTTCTGTCATTGAGGGGTCACCTTTGGAAGGTCCTATTCAGTTGAATATCCTACCTGGTTTCTGAACCCTCTTCTGAACTAATGTATGGCCCTCAAGGCCTGAAGCCGGTCTCAGTGAACCTTGTTTACACATGTAAGCCCTTGGTGTTAGTCATGAGTCTTTGATGGTTGGCCTTGTGTTTTGTTATGATGAAACATGTTGCCCAAAATAACACGGCTTACCAGGCAAATGGGACTTCTGCAGATCAGTTGTCTTTCTTCATTATTGTTTACTACTTTAGTTATGTCAGCTGCAAACTTTACCAGCAGTGACTTTGTGTTTTCTTTTAGACTGATGAGTAAACATCAATAACAAAAGGTGAAGGGTGCTTAACAAGGATATGTCCTTTGACTACTGTTATGTCCCTGTAGAATAATGATTTCCAATTTAAGGTTACTTTCTCTGACCCAACAACTAGCCAGCTTTTAAAGCAGTAGTTTTTTACTACAATAGCAAACTGTGCCCTTAAATGTCTTGCAGTGACCTATTTTCTCTTTAGAAAAAAATAATCAGTCTAGGCCTTCCCATTATGCAGAAATTGGGTAATCAATTTTTATTCTAGAAGCCGGTTCTATCTACCTGCCACTTTACATGACTTTCTGCATGTAACTTTAAGATTTTAGTATCTCTCTTCAGGGATTACCTGGCAGGTAACTGAGTAACCATTAGTGATTTTTTAGTATGAGGAGGTTTCGAAAGGCAGGTTTCTAAAGGTGTTCTTTTTTTCTCTCCCCAGGTTATAGCATGTGGTCCTTACACTAGTTTGAGGCAGGAATATGCAACTAGATGGTAAGCACAGTTAAAACCTCTCACTTGTTGTTAGCACATTGTTTTGCACTTGTAAGCACAAGTATGAGTTTTGTCTATTTGTCTTGAGAACTGTTTCCGGATACAGAAGTATCTTGTGAATGAAATGAGTGTTATAAGGAGGCTTTTAGACTTCCAGAAATACCGATTCTTTTACTGTTGGAAAAATACAGGTCTGAGCATAGAACAGGATGTCTGGTTTCTTAGACACAACTATTCAATTGTATTGTCAGAGAGATGAAAAGGGGAAAGAAGCAGAGATAATAAATATCAGTATGCAGGAAAGGGGGAGTGGGGCTAGGAGTGTGGACAAACTGCCTCTTCTTTCTTGTTTCATACTAGTATTAAAGCAGCAAGTGTTTGATGCACTTCCCTAATAATTTCCCTAAAAGAAACAACTTACAATTCTAACAGTTGACACCCTGAATACAGATCTGATGTTTCTGAATCTAAAACATTTTGGATACAGTCAGATATCTTAACTTTAACAGAAGGTAAAATTAAGTTAAAAATCCAGGTTAAATGGACTACATACCAGAAATAATAAGGCAGTCAACTGACTTGAGTATGACCTAGTCTTGGCCATAAAAGAGGTGGTGATTCAAAGTGATTCAAAAGACAGGGGCAGTGATGAAGTGATCCAAAATCTAAGCAATTAAACAAAGTTGTATTCTGCTTGCTGACAAAGTGGTAAATAGTACTACATGTAGAACCCAGCTTTGCCACTTCACTAAGTACAATATAGTATTGCCAGAATTAGAGACCTGCCTGCTAGTTGCTGCAATAAATTCAGCTGGCTAACATGTTTCTCTTAAATATGTTTAAGGCCAGCATAAATAGGATAATGTAATCAATACTTAGTTTCATTTTATCAGGCATTACCTCATACATTCCAGAAGCTACTTTTCACATTAATTGATTAGGTAGGTGTTAGTCATGAAGTTCAGGATCAGGTGTCAAAGGTCAGTCTCCTGTAGATAGTATTTAAAAAAACAGACGAAAAAAGGCATTTCATCTCTTCTATTATAAACCCTACAGCAAAGGTAGTGGCTAGTAAATGTATTTAAATGTATTTAAAAGTTACCTGTCACTCTAATAACATTAACAATGTACAATGCTTTATTATGAGCAGGAAGCAGAAGCACCGAGTCACACAGTTGTTAGTGTATTAATGGTTTTAGTTGTATGAAGTTAGGGAATTCAAAATGAAGTTACAGATGAACTGAATTCAGGCACAGTTTATAAATGTTTATGCTTGCAGGAGTCCTTTAGACGAAAAAAGTAACCTTCAGTTAGTAAGCTTTTTGGTTTTTAGATATTTATATATATACACAGACATACATTTATGCCTGTACTGTAAGTTAAGCCTACCTTATAATGTGTTTGGGTTTTTTGGGGATGTCTGTAGGTCCTTAAAATAGCTCAAAGATTTCAGGCTGGTAAACACTGATCTTGCTAAGTCAGAATCCCAGGTCGCAGCTCACAACTTAGTGCAAACCAGCATTTGCCAGTGCTCCTCAGTCCAGAGCACCAGCCCTTCCACCAACAATGTTCTGAACCATCCCAGGTAGGTGGTGGGACATATGTGAGGTACTCCATGGTCACATAATCAATAGAGGTGACACACTGATAATCTCACATCCCTTCTTTTTGTTTACAATGTTCTTTCTTCCTCATCCCCAAGCTTTGCCATCACAGGTTATAGTATGGGCTGTATAAACGCAAGTCTTAAGAAAAAGGTGACCTGTTTCTTCTTTGCATGGACGTCATATAGATATTAGTACCCATCCAAAAATTGAGATACAAGTTCTCTGTTCTCTGGCTATGTAGCCATCTATTAAAAAATATAGTCAGTGACACAAGCCTTTTTGTGACCTTTCCAATCCATAAGGATCCAGTCTTTGCCTTCCATCTCTAGACTTGCCACTATTTAAAATTATATTTATAGTTTTAAATGTCTATGTTTTGTCAGCTCTATCTGAAAACAAACTGTCAGTTTCCAGCCTCAAATCAACACTTCTGGAAACAAAGATATGGCCTGTCAATCAGTCTGGAGATCCTGCTTCATACAAGGAATCAAGGCCTTTGCTGGAATAACTCTATTTAAGATTCTTTGACCTGCATCATGGTTTGGAAGCTAAGTCATGACTGCAACTTGTAGGCTGTACACTTAAAATAGTGAGGGAATCTGAAGGAAAAAGGGAAAAAAAAAACAAAACCCAAGCCTACTAAAACCATAATAAAGTTGGACCACTTATTTTACTGGTTGATGAATCTAGGCGTGAAGTTAGCATGTACTTGTGTGTTATTAATGTCTATATGAACATGCCATTCAGGTCTTGAGCTCACTCTGGGTTTTCAAGCACATGGAATTAGTATCCATACAAAGGTTTATTATGCATTAAATCTGTCTATACAACAGATAGCTTTCTGTTACATGGTTAACGTGCAGCTCCTATTCTAACTTCAGAATAACAATGCTGTCTTCAGCAAGAAAGCAAAAGTCTTCACAGCTATTACCTTGCCAGCTCTTGCACATACTTTGAACAATGTTTCGAACACTTCAGCTAAATTTGTCTAAAATTCATCTCTTTAATACAGTGTTTGTGAAGGTCATTGGTGACACATGGATATTGGAAATCATAACATGCTTCAGACAGACAGCTGGGAAAAATCTAAGGTCAGAAAGTGTTTCGTTTTCCTTGTCCACATGTCAGGGTAACAAAACATGGCAAGCTGCAGCTGGTTATCAGACCTTGTGCCCATACATGAGGAAAAATGAATGACCTTTGTGTTTTTAGTTTCCTCTTTGAATATGTATATAAAGAGAAAGTAGTTGATGGAAATTGGAAATACCAGTTCTGGTCTAAACTGAAGACCTGGCATTTTTGGCAGGCCAGAGCTCAAGCTTAGGGATTAAATTTTAAGCAAGCTGGGATATAGACTATTGAGGTAATGCAGTGTCATAGACTGCAGTTTGAGTGGGATGGCTTACCTGTGTAGAAGTATTCTGTATACAGACTCTCAAAATCCATGATGGCTGTATACATTTTGCTCTTATGAAGGGCCTCTTTAGAGCTGGTATACCAAAGTCTAGTCTGTTTTCATTAGCCATGCCTATATTTGAGTATGAATCTGCTTCATGATGTGGCTCAAGCTATTTGCATCTGTACTGCCTGGAGGTGAGTTTGCATCAAGCTGCTACAAGTTCCCATCCTCTGGATACTGAATGTCTCCACCAGACAAGGTAGTTTCCTTCAGACTCAGTGACAGTAAGACCCACAATATAAAACCTTTAGACAGGGCAAATTCATCAGGAGTGTGAGATCCAACCCATGCCTAGCTCCTCTGAATGTATGGGCATGCAATAAGGAGTCTTGCCCCTAGGGCATGTTAGATGCTAAAGTGACTTTAGCTAGTGTATAGTTCTAGGAGTGCTGTGACTTTAGCTAGTATAAATATAGATAATGTAAGTATAGTAAAATATAGTTTTCTATATTTTACCTTTAAAGTCACTGTGTCCCATTCTTTGGGGAGCATTTGTTGAATTTGCACAGTAGGACTAACAAGACTATGCAAATGTCCATTAATTAATTGGGGTAAACAAAGATGCTTCTAAGCTATCTGCTGAATGCTTTTCCTGAGAGGAAGCTTTGAATAATGAAGTATCTTTGGCTTGTAAAGCAAGCGCAGAAATATTTGCTGTCACCAAATTCTTCCCAGTAGCAGGCTAATGATATTGGGAATTTGGCAGTTCAGCACACAGTTTTCTGCTTCTGGTCTTCAGGGAAGGCTCCTAGACACATCCACTGTTGTAGACACGGCTTTCGTGTCTGCCTGTAAAGCTAATTGTATTTCCAAATGGGTTTTAAAATGAGAAAATACATTAGAGAGATCAAAGGAGAAAGGGTTAATATGTCCAGACATATTTTTGTTACTTAATGTTCTTTAGTGTCTGATACAATCCTTGAACTGTTGAATTAAATCTAAAAAAGTTTTTCCAGAAGGGGAGGTAGGATGTTACTCTTTGAATTCATGGGAGTGCTGTCCTCAAACCAGGACAGATTATCACCAAGATCATAATTAGAAAAGTTGAGCAGTGGTATTATGGTAATTTATGGAAAAATATGTGATGTAGGGTGCTAAGCTACATAAAATGAAGGTACTTTTTAACTTTAAAACCCATTGATCCAATTGCCTGAAAGTTTCTGGCTTCACTTACCAACTCACAGCTAAAGTAAAACTTTAGTCATGGTTTATTCATGTAAAAGTTCATGGGATATTCTTGCAGAGGGGTGATGGTACCGTCTAGTTATTTTTTTACTTATTGTTTAACTCTGTCTCCAGTCATTCCTCCTGTTGCGCTGTACATGTACATGTACAATCACACTTCTTGGGCGCACTGGTTCAGTTTGGTAATTGTTGTTTCCTCCTTCCCATAATGTTCTCTTCATAGTATATTCAACAAATGCAGTTTGGTACAACTTCTTACACGTACGGTTGTGGGAGGGTTAAAGAACGTGTTTCACCATTTATACATTGATGGAGCACTTGTGCCATTTGGAACCAGAGAGCAGACTGATCTCAGTGAAAAGAAAAGCCTGCTCAAATTCCCAAAAGCTTTGCCTAATGTACTAGTGTATCATCTTGCTAGTGGTTGCCTTTCTCTGGCAGAAATCCAAAGTTAGCAGCTGAAGAAGGGATGAGATAATGACCTCTGAAATATTGATCTGGTATGCTGGCGACGCAGCAAATTTCCCAATAGTGAGCTTGGGTACAGCACTTGAAGTTTGTTATTAATTTTGTACAACACATCTAGTGTTTAGCCTGGCTATGGATTATTCTTTTTGGGGTCTACTACTGCATACTTGCAGTTGATGTGTCAAAATTAAAATAATGTGCTGATTTCCTTTTCACTAGTGCTTCTGGTGAATTGGTGAACATGTGACAAGGAGAGGAATGATGCCATTGCCTCTCAGTATTGTGGCTGTGCATTGTCTGCTCTATTCCCATTCCCCTTTTCTCCTTGCCCTGCTTGAATAGTGACTGGCTATATGCTTCCTGGCTTATTTTTAAGTCCTAAGCAACTTTGATCTCTCTGTGAGTATTGTAGCTACGTTTTCATTTCTTCTTTCCCACCAACCCCTGTGCAGAGGGATAATTGAATTGTCAGCGCTTCTTTGATATTGAGAAGATAATTCATCTTTACTGAGTGCTTTAGTATATAGGTAGCATCAAAAGTCTTGTAATTATAGTATAGCTTATGGTCTGGAGAAAAGAATTAGTGATGATAAGGTTAAGGGAGAATAATATAGCCTAATACAGAGAAGAAATAAACTGTCTATAGTATCTGCTACTGAACAGTTCAAGGCAACATTGGAAGTACTACAATAGACAGTCCTTGTGGCAAGCATATCCACTGCCTAATCTTGGTCTGCTATATACTTAGACAGTTAGTGTGGTCTTAAGACCATGCACTGGGTGTTCCCAGGAGAAAAAGCGGCGCATTTCTTATACCAAAAATGCAATCAAAGGACAGGTAAATGAAAGGTAAAAAGCAAAAACTGCCATCTGAAAGTACTTATCTTCTGGTGGTGCTAAGATAATAATAGGGTATACGTACACTGTTACAAAAGAGAACAGCATTTCTAGCCTAGACTAGCCTAGACTTGCAACTGCTGGTAGAAAGCAGCAAAGGTATGTGAGAAATGACTAAAAATTTAAGCACTTTCAGACCTGCAATTCAGTTTCTTTTTAAAAAAACCCAAAAGGTATGAGGTATATTTTAGTCCACTCTGTTGAGTTTGTATCACACCATGCAGTGCTGTAGAGCAAAGATATATGGGCTAGCTGCAGAACTAGAAAGTGGGATAACTGTATGAGGAAAATACTGGACAGGTATGCCTAAACCATGCCAGCAACTGCCATCCTGTAGGAAGAGCAGTTGCAGGTCCTTGGAGACAAATGAAAGGAAAAAGAAAGGAGGCAGAAACAGAAGGTGGGGTGCTGGAGTCAAGAGACTGTCTTCAGCTCTAAAATACATTCATATGGCTTTAACTGTAAACTAGTACAAACTGAATGTGTACTGTTAAGTGGTTTAGGAATGAGCTGTTTTAAATTTCTCAGACAAAATCTATGGTGCCATGGCAAGTCCTTTAGAGAAAGCATGTTACATCAACGTGATTACAAGATTCCCTGACAAAGTTAATCTTGTTGGGAGAGAGCTCAAATATGCAATTTTCCATAGTCATTAATTGCATATTCCTTATTCTTTGAGTCACCATACTGACTCTTCCAGTCATATAGTCAGAGCTGATGTCAGAACATAACATTACTTGTGTTTATCCTTTTAAAACACTGACACACACTTGATTTTTCTAGGCCTCTGACACAGAGTGCCTTGTTCTGACTTAATGAAAATGAACATTAGCTATCCAGAGGCCTGTTGAGACCACTTTCCAAACTTTCAGACGTAACTTAAAGAGCAAAAGCTCTTACTGCTTTTGCAGCATCATCATGTGTGAAATGTGCTGATGTGGACACTGTTTTCAGTTACAGGTGGCAGTGTGGAACTGAGGTTCCAGACTCAGACCAGGATTGGAGGAACAGCCAAGACTTGGGCATTTTTGCTGTGATGAATAAGGATGTGAGGTGGCAAATAAGCACCATTCTTGGAGTGGGTTATGCTGGCAGAGCCCTGGGTCCTAATGTGGGGTTAGTAAGCGCGCTTACTGTTTGCTGCATTTCAATAGTGGAAACTACAATAATGGGAGAACAAGTGCATGGATCCAGGCTGTGCTATTTTGACGAATACTTTGTAATTTAAAACTGTGAAGTCAGTAAGGATGAAATTTATTCTGGCTTATTTATCCGTGCTGGAGGTTGGATGGCCCATCCCTCAGTCTTGACTGGAGTTGGGGTTATAGGCTCCAGAGCCAAGGCTACAACTGGCACTAGCACAGATACTGGGGTCAGTGCTGAGAGGCCAACTTACTGTCTCCGGTTAAGGCAGAATTGTTGCCAAGTTAAGGACTCATTTGGTTTGAGTTCCTCTAACTTGAGGGCAGTTTGAGGGTTTCAGTGCTACTCATTGCTTCAAACTCCCTCCTGTAATTCTGGGTAAAGAAATGAGAGCAGAGCAGTGTTCACACTGAGCAAGCTTGCATTCAGCCATCATTAAACGGGTCCCAAATTTAATAGGTGGTTCCTTGCTTTGCCTGGACCGCTCTGGGCTTTTATGAAGTTTGGAGTTGTCCTGAGGCTTGTCTCAGGAGAACTGAGGCAGGCCTGTGAGTTTTAGCTGCAGCTACAGTTTTGCTGTACCTCAGACCTGTAAAATAAGCTACATAGTCTAGGATTAACTAATTTCTGAGAAGAAGTTTATGAATGAGGTTTGAGGCAGATTTGCAAGTCCCAGCTATGACTGATTACAGAGCATCCAGAGCCATTAGGCTGAGTCTGATAATTCACAGTTTTCTGCTAGAACAACTTTTGGCAGCCCTTTGGCACAGACCTGAGCCATAGAAGAGGGTGTATCATCGCAGGAGCATCGTTGGGTGCTTCAGACCACTTTTGGCATCTTCCTTGCTATGGGCAAGGAAGAGAAGAGAGTGTATTTGAATAAGAGAGAAGACTCTATTACCAGCTGGAAGGTTACCCAGCACTGTGATAATGGTGCTGAGATGTGAAAATCTTTCTGTCTTGGTGGGAGAATGGTGAGTTCGGAGGGAAAGAGTTTGCTGGAGATCATTATACTTTCCTCAGTTTAGTTCAAAGCATGTTTGTGTAATTTGATGGTTTGTCCTGTTACCTGCCTTTCAGACTAAGCAATGTTTGCAGGGGGACACAAGGGGTGTGGGGGCTCTTGGGGTGGCAGGGGTTGGGGTGACAACCGGCTTCTTAATTAGTGACATACGGGCCATAAATCCATCCTACTAGCAGGCAAATGAGCCACTCAGCTACTAGCATGCACTTTGTCAAACCCACTCATTGCTTGCTTCATATCCTGTATCAATTACTCTGTCCTGTGTGGCTCCCCTGGCTCATTTTCATTCCATTGGTCGTCTGCCCAAATTCTCTTGAAGTGGGGGGACAGGGAACAGGCAGAGAGGGAGGGAGGGAGGGTTCTAATTACAAATCTGATATGAGACGTCGCATTTAATCCTTAGAGCAAAACTACTCCAGTGATAGTTAAAATGAAATTGTTATTCAGTCTCCTCAGTCCATTCCCTGAAATGGTATTGTTTATGACAATCCCTTAACATTATGTCATGAGTTTGCAAATATACAAGCATGGCATATGATCATCCTCCCGAAAGGAATAGCAAAGGCAGCAAGAAGAAACACATGCCGTCTTGCAGGTTTCTGTTTCAGTGAGGGCTGTAGCTATCACTGTCAATGATGTCAAGGTTATATTGAAATGTGTGCCCAGTGATGTATTTCTTGCTACTTGCCTCACTGCCGAGGCAGCAATTCAGTCAACACCAGAAGGATCATGAAGAGGTAACTAGAAGCTTTGCCTCACTTCCAGTGGAGAAAGCAGTGGCCATGTGTTTATTATGAGAGCTTTCTATGTGTACAGTGCTTAGCACAGTTGGGCCAGATCTCAAATTACAGGGTACGGGGGCTTTTGGGTCTGCATTAGCACAAATGAGTCAGATTGTTCAAAGAAACCAAATAACACAAGCATCTGGTAAATGCAGCATCTAGATAATATACATTAAACAGTTATTGTATTGTGAACAAATAAAGTGGCCAATGCTTAATCGTCAAAGGAAAGCACAAAGCTCCAAGTCATTGGAGAATTATGAATAAAACAATGGCCCCAACTCAGCTGAGAGCTCAATACAGGGGCTGAGTTCCAGCTCCCATTACTTGCGGGTTATCTTTAGCTGGACTGTTCAACTGAGTAAAACTTAGAGTTCAACTAAAGAAAATGGTCCTCTGTGAAAGCTGGTAGCTTTATTTACCAGGATTTCACATAAACTCCACCATGTTGTTCTCTCTTGAACTATATCTATTTCTTTCACTTCTCAAAATAAGTCAGCTAGACTCAAACTTCTCTACTTCCCTGGAAAGTTCTCTACTGACCAAATTTCAGAATTGCTTATTTCACTGTTTCACCTAAATTTCACAATTCTCTGACTTTTCTCTACCTTCTTCCTCACACCTTAGACAGTTTATGGACAAATTTATATTAACTAATGGCTTTAGCCATGACAGAGTTTCAGACAAATTTCCCAGGACTCACTATTTAAACAAACAAACAAACAAAGCATGCAAACTCAGTTATCAGTCTTTTAATTTACCTAGCATCCCTCACGCTTAGTGTGTGATGTTTTGAAACATTTTAAAACCGAGCACAGTATCAGGCCAACCCATCTTGGTACTTAGAAAGGAAAGCTCTGCCAAACTGGGTGAATATTTCGTGAACGCCAGTACATCGGTTCACGTAGAGGCCTTCCAGTGTCTCCTGGCTGCTGTCCTGGCCAGCTCCTTTTTTGGGACTCACCAGGGAATTTGGATGTTCAGAAGCCTCACCTCTCCCTGGTGGCTCAAATAAGACTGGCCAGGAAAGCAGCAATGATGGCTCAGAGGGTGGATGCACACCCAGGATATGCATGCCTGCCGGGGTAGGTCAGTGGTCTACTTCTGCTTTGCTGTCCCAATGGAAGAGACAAGGTTTCTCTGCTTGTGCTGGAGGCCCTAATGAGGGGTAAAATGGTGGCTGGAGACTATCAAGAGATGTTTCTGAAGCCTCCAAGAAAGTAGGAGACAAAAGTATTCCCTCTGTGGGCTTTGCTACTCGCCTGATAACAACACTGAGCAAGTTATTTAGACCTGTGCTTTTAATCAAACAGTTAAAAACATTAAGATTTCTTTATATGAGTCTCAATTTTTTTAGGCTTAGAATATATTCAGAATTTACTTTAGTTGAATTTGATCAAGCCTTAAAATGGTCACAGTTGAATTGATGCAAACCATCACATAAAATTCTTCCTTCTTTTTTAGTGGCTTAGTCTGAAATGGCTTTAGCTCAAAATAATTATAAAATAAATAGGAATAAGCATGTCTATTGCAAAGATTTACTTTGTCACCCCCTCAGTCCTTTCTTGTGTAGACACTCCTTGAATCCTTTTGTCAATTTGTCCATGTTTTATAAAATTGACATTGAGAGTAGTATTCAGGAGCTGCCTTTCAGCTCTTAAATAAAATACTGTGTAAGACTATATATCAGAATTCCGGTGTGGGACCAACCAAAGTAAAAATAAAGTATCTCACAAGTAGAGCATGAGACTTGCCCTGGAACTGAAGGCTGAAAGATCCTCTCTCGAGGTAGGCTAGAATCATATACCCATCTCATTCAAATTTAAAGATCAGTACTCACTTGTATTTGTTAATTTGCAAATAACAGCACTTTCAATTTCATGTTAAATATGCTGCCAGGGGAATAGTACAGTTATGGAAGAACAACTTTTTTGGCATGGCAAATGGATAGTTATAGTCAGAACAATGAGGAAATACTGCTTTTCTCAGACTGTAACTGTGGAAGCTGAGAGAGATTTGTGTCTCCCATGTCAATAGTCCATCTGTGGCTGTTGCCCTTGCACAGTCTTGTCTGAGCCAGTCTGACACAGAGGTGCTGAGCTCTATTTAATACTCCTGGACTTAGTGCTTTGAAGAATTAGACCTCCTATTCTTACAGTCTCCAATTCGGGCATGCTGGCAGAGTTGGATTTTTATGTCCCTGAGTTTAGTAAGAGCAAGTTGTCAGCATCTTCAAAAGCTGGACCAAGAGGATTTGTGTTCCCCCTGCCCTTTCCTTTCTGTGTATTCCCAAGAGGAATGTCTGCCTGAGAACTGGAAAAACTGCCACACTGGTGTGCGAGATTTTCTGTTTGCTTGTTTTCATCTGTCCTTCTGTCCTCAGTGCAAGTGTTGGGCTTCACTCAGGGTTTCTTGCCCAGTCAGGCAGTCTGGGAAAGGCTGGCTGTTGTGTATGAGGGCACAGGGGAAAAAGAAAGGGTGTTATTTTTGCAGAGCTGTAAATCCAGCACCTTTTGCCAGTGCTGCATTCTTTTTTTATTGCTTGTTTCTAAGAAGCTATTGCTGCAACAGCACTGGCTGCAAACAAAATCTCATTTACTCAAAGTTCATGACGGGACAGGTTGTGCATTTTGCACATTTGTGGGACACTTGTAAAGGAAATACAGGGCGCGCTTTCCAAAAGCTTCAGCTTGAAATGCAACAGTTTCCACGCTGCCTGAAGCTTCAATGTCAAAGAGATTTCTATTTTTAGAGAGAGATTCTACTCAAAGAGCTATATAAGGCTGTGCTGGGGAGACCATTACTTTTTTATAATATATGAGAACACTTGTTACTCAGTGGGGGAGAAAAATTCTGTGTAAAACTGTAAAACACTAAGATACTCTGACTTGGATGTCTTTTAGGGGGAGAGGGAACTGAGATGAGAAGTGAAGACCCAGTATTTGGTTTTTAATACTCTAATTTCTCTCAAGTTCTTGAAACAATTGCTTTATCCCTTAAAAATGTCAGAAAAGCCTCTTTATCAGGAGTGATGATGCAATAGGGAAGAGAGAGTTCCAAGCACAGTTTGGTGCCAAAAGACAACTTACTACGCTAACAGATGACAACACTGGGAAAACCCAACAAATTACTGTTGTGTCCTTCATGGGAAACCAGGTAAAACTTAGTGTTACAGATTCAGTCTTTCCAACTATAGTTTTCTCAGTTATCCAGAGTACAAAGTGTACCTAAACTGATTGGGTGCTGCAGAAAAACAATTGGATAGAGTGGTCAGGTGGGCTAAGAATGGTAGTCACAGTTAGTGGCAGAAGAACGGAGCAGTGTCTGAAATGCTGGCTTGCTAGGGAGCCTTCTTCTGAAGCCTGTTTTTTTCCTCCAATACAATCATCTAGCAAACTCGTAACTGTTAACGTTTAATCCCTATTGTTGCATGAATAGATAGGAGGAAGGTCTGAACAGAATTGGTAAAACCTGTGTGCTCAATTAACTTTCTCAATGTCATTTCTGCTGCAGTTTTAAGAGGAACTGTTTGGCTTCATTTGTCTGTGAAGCACGGGAGACTTTCTGGTCTGGTCAAACTTTCAGAGGCAGCCCAGGTAACATTGGTTTTAGCAGCTATTGCCAATGTTAGCACAGTAGTTGCGGCCAACATGGTTTTGCTTGAGTAAGGACTAGATGAGGTAACAGAGCTAAATTAAGGACACTGGGTTTGTTTCTGCTGTAGTTTGACACAGCTCCTGCGATGAATTCTAAATTGGAGGCAGGAGTGAACTGATGGTGGTTTTAATTTGCCTTGGGTTTCTATGTCTGTTTTATATTGTCTAGCTAGCTGGGACATAACCTGTTTGGCTTCAGGTGAATAAAATTATGAACAGCTAGACTATCTGAATTAGGGGTGAAAAAACCACAGCAACTGGAAGTGATGTCTGCATTCCAGTAACAGAAGGAAAGATGCCAGTCTTGTGTCATGCAGAAGATAAGACAAGGCAGAGTAGTTGGTGGCAAAGCAGAAGCATAGGCAGCAATTCCTGAATAGTTTGAATGAGGGAAATTCCTTCATCCTCCCAATGCACTGAACCAGGAATAGCAGGAGAAATAACACTCTCTACACTCTCTACTTTGACATTTGTTATTCAGAAGAAATAGAATTATTGACATTGAAATTTGCATTTGGAATACTTTTGAATACGCTGACATACCAATCCCGCCTTAATATTAAAAGTATGAGAAGTATTTTGGGGAACTGCCGCTCTAGCCAAAGTATTGTTTGCAGATTTATTGGTGAAATCAGCTTTATATGCTAACTATATTGCTTTTGAATATAGGGCAGGAACAAAACAGTCGGATGGCACTACTGGCATTGTGGGCATTTGTTATGTTGTAAGTACAGGGACTGCACCTAAAGGAAAGAAATTAGAAAGAGGTCTGTTAGCTGCAGAGGGAGAGGTGAACTGTCCCAGCTCCCCGCGCCTTCAAACAAAGCAACAGTGCCCCGTAGTGGCAAATGGGCAAGAATGCGAGGGCTGGTTTTAGTGCAAAGGGGCCAGAACAGCGTACTGTTCCTTTGTCATGAGAACATCTAAGAGCCGGATGCGAGCTATAAAAATTTTAAGATAATTGCAGGAATTGTAAGGGATTAATCATGGTAAACTTAATGAACTTGGTCATAACTCTACAATATGGTTCTGCTAAAGGCCTTTTGCAATGTTATATTCGTTCCTGGAGCAGTGCAATAGAAACCAGCTCCTCTTCCTTCCCAGTCTGTGTTGAAGCACCTAACTCTGCTTTGAGTCGAAACTTTCTTCTCCCTCTCTCCTGTGAAGTGACTATATACCTTTCCTTGCCTCACTGAGAAAGCACCCAAGAAATCTTCCCATGGCAGTCCCCTCTTCCTTCCTAAATGTCATCGGTACTGCTGGCTTACTCTGCAGCAAAGATATGTTCCTAATTTGATCCACTTTGCAGCTGTCTCAGGCAGGAATCCCAGACTGCCTCTCCCCAGTTCCTGAACAGTTTCCTTCTGGGATTAAACAAATCTCTACACTGTTTCCCAAACAATTAACTGGTTGAGATTTTAGAGGTTAATTCTGGCTTTTGTTGGCTATGCGTTCAGATGCCAGTGAACTTTATCCTTGTCATTTTTAATAATAAACCTAGCAATTTTATGATATTGAAAAGACATTTGTTAAAATGTTGTACATCTGGTCAGTCATTTGTCTTAATGTATTCTCAATGAACTTTCTCAGTGTGATTTCCACTGAAACTTTCAAGTTCTTCTTGTAAGATACATTTCTGCACTTGTGTTTGTTTTCATTTTGTTAGCTGTTGTAGAGAGGGAGATTAGAACTGGTAATTGCTAAATAAATAAAGACTTCCATTTGATCAACACTAGCTGTTTAATAGTGACATAAATCTATAACATACAGTATTTCCATTTGTAAAATGTAAATACAAATACATTAATATACAGATGCCTAGTCCAAAGCAATAATAAAGGACTCAACGTGCCAATGTTAACTTTTGGACCAAAGAAAGGGAAATCTTAACTGAAATAAGCTCTTTTTTCTTCTGTTTACAGCAAGGTACATAAACTTGCATCACTTGAACTTTTTCCCCTACATCAGCTGGGTATGTTGAAGAAAAAAGTCAAAAGAGCTGAAAACCAAGCAGACATGAATTCAGACCTGGAACTTTAGGCATCATCAATTGATTGTCTGAAGTGGTGAGTGCAAGGATACATATTTGATCATTCAAATTCGCATATCTTTCTATTTTATTTGCAAACTCTTATTTCATATTAACTTCAAAATTTGACTGAATACCATTAGAAACTGACTCTGAAATTTTTTTCTTTAACTTTATTCTAATGTCTCTCATGCACCTCTAGATAAGCATGCTTCTGTTTTCAGTGCATAGTATTCTCTGGTCATGTCAAACAATAACATATTCTGCAAATTAAAAAGGAAAAAAGTCTTTAAAGGGTACAGTGAGGGAGGTGGAAAGTCCAAGCTGTTCTTTAAGACTGTCTGAAAAAAGCAGCATCTTCTTACTGAAATGCTGCTGTAGTAAACAAGGTTAAGCAGCACCGTTATGCTGTAAACAAACACCATCAGTCTGTAAGTCATGATTGTACAATGATTTCATCAAGCCTCCTCTAAATAGCTGAAGGAGAACTCAGCAGTACAAAATGCAGAATGTTACAGAAAACAGCTGTATTCTGTGTGTGTTTGTGTAAGCCTGAATTAAGTTAAGGAAAAAGATTTTTTTGAAAAGTCACTAACTTCCAAAATATTTATAAACATATTACTAATCCTGGAGTGCTTTTGTGTAGCTGCTTTAGAAACATATTTGTTATAGTACTTGTTCTGAGAGTCCAAAACAACAAACTGGGTAAAAGAAATGAGACTGAGGGAAAATGCTAAATAATTATTTTTCTGTTGGAGTACTTCTAAGTTTGGAAAAAAGCAACTGTCTAGGCAATGCTTGTAATTCTTTTATTTATTCAATGTTATGATACTTAAGATGCTAGAATGGTGGGAACAATGTAACGTGGGCAGACAAGCATTTACCAAAAAAAGGCAAAAAAAAAAAAACCAACAAGGTTGCTGGTCAATATACAGTCCCCAGCAAGTGTATATTCTGTTGTCCAGAAAGATGAAGCTCAAAACTTTCCACAATTACTCTGAATTAGCTAGCTCCAGTATCAAGAAACACTACTCAGTTTTTATGAGGCCAGCCTTACAAGTGTATTACTCAAGTGTCTTATACTTGGTAGTCTCGCTACAACCAGACTGTAACAGCTCCCTTTCACTTCTCAAGTATTCACCCTTTCAAAATTATTGTGTCAGGCTACCTAAAGATTTCTGATAATTTCTTGAAAGTATGAAAATTTATTTTGAGAAGAGCAGAAGAGTCTTTTGGGGTTTGTATCCTGAATTATTTTCTTCCCCTCACCCTTTTCCCCTCCAATGTCTGACTTCAGTATTATCTGTAATGACTTCCTTTTGGTAATATGTGTTTGTATGTGATCATATGTGTTTGTCATTAAAACTATATATGTAAACATCATATATAATTAACACCAGGTAAATGTGGGAATTTGTTGGCCTTTCACCCTACTATTCTTGCTTTCCTGTGATATGAAAAAAAATAGATAAAAATTATATGGGATTATCATAAAACATGCATATAAAAACATAGCTGACACTATTAGAATTGTACTGTAACTAGTTTAACTTCTATCTCTAGCTTTATAAAGTTGGTGTGGATTTTTAAAGTATGGTGACCATTCTTTTCTTTTTAATATGGTGGTCATATTTCTTTAAAGAAAAACAATACATCAGAACTGCACACACAGAGGATATATTGTTCTGAGACTTTACTGAAGAGTTCACTTTCGTGTTCAGCTATACAAATACTAAATGTTTGGACAATGCATCAAAATTGCCTTATATGGAGGAAGATATTTTTTATTCTGAGAACTATGTTAGAAACCATTCAGTAGTGTGTCAGCAGAAATAGCTGGCTACTGTCTGTGTGGCACAATCCCCAGGGTGAGGCGTTTCCTCTATACGTCTTTGAGACCATCAAGACAATAATGGTAATAATGGTTGTGTGTTGGTAATCATGGCCATGGTGGCTTTGGCCACAATAGTGTCACTGTGTGTGATAATTTTTTTTTCAAAAGTGTCAGTATATAGATTTCCATGTTAGAGGTCTGGATGCAAACCACATGTATGCTGTAACTGACAGGAGGACAATAACTGATCTTGACTGGCTTCTTTAGGAGGTCTTGTGTCAAAATAGAAAGTAGTTGAAGTAGCTGATAGTGATGATGAAAATAGCTGAACCTGTCATTCACCAGCCACATGTACAGCTAAGACACAGAGTAATGTCTAGGGAAGAGGCTGTGTATTTTACTAAGAAAGTAAAAACACTATTTGGAGAGGGAGGAAAGACTGATAATTACCTAGCAGGAAACCTGACCTAGTGTTCAGTATGAGTGAGTGAGTGAGTAAAGATGGTTTTCCAAATACAGTCTGAACGTGGCTGCTTGAGAAGCAGCATCAGTGAGGACTCTTATAGAATACAGCATATGATAGTTGTCTTAAATGAAGTCTGTTTTTACAAAAAATGCACAAAACCAACCCTCAGTGTGGAGTACTTCCTGAGGATTATTAATTGGCTGGTGTTAGCTGCCTCTTTTCCTCATCAGTTTCTCTTGGCAGGTTACTGTGATCCCCAGAACATCTTAAGCTGCAGTGTGACACTACTTGTATATTTTGAACAGAGTGAGAAGTGCTCAACAAGCTGTTGAATTGGGATTTGCATATTTGCAATGTGAAATTACCCTATTGGAACAGGCATGATGATATTGTCACCAGCTGCTGTCTTGAGATAAAAATATACTTGCCATTTTCACCTTGTTACTGCCCTTGTTACTGTTGTTATACTTTTCATGAGCTCAATGACCTAAGTACCATTACATTATGCCATTACATCTTAAATACATCAAATATTTATATACAAGTCACAGGTTTTTATCAGTAAAGTCTATGCTGTACTGAAAATCCCCCTGTAAACTAAACGCAGTTCAAAAGCTGCCTGCACTTTTAAAATCTGGATCTATATATCATGTTGATCGCCCCCAGAAGGCCCAAATATGTCTTTGGACAAGCTAGCTTAGGTATTACAAGTAGGATGGTGAAATTCTATATTGCCATTCAACCTCAAGTTATATTACCTTATAGCAAGGTGAGATATTACACTATTTTAGTGAGTTTTGAAGAGCTTGTCCAGAGCTGGAATGTGTACTTTCAATTGTATTACATACCCAAAGTTTTGGTTTCAGATGTCAACATCTGATTAGTTGTCTAGGTACCTTTACAGTCAAATATGGCTAAATCTCACTTTAAGTAAACACCCATGTTTCATCTAATGAATGTATTGACTAGATCTTCTATTAGGTCTGAAGTCAGGGTGGGGTTTTAAATATTAAATGTTACTGAAGATCCAAGACTTTACATGTCTCAATTTCTTGATAATTACTAATTTTTTTTACTTCTGTTGCTTGGGTGCACATACATACTGTGCCCTTTGTGCAAAGCAGTATAATGTAGTTCAATCATTTTACTTTAATGAGATAATAACAAAGACCTTCAATCTAATTGCATGTTATTTTAATGGCAAGCTTTACTACTAGTACAAAGTTTAATTCTGCTTAAGAAGCAGGTGAGACTACTATTTTCTTATTACAAGTTTTCCAAGTTGGGTTATGTTGCAGTTGGCTTGTTGAGAGAAGTTAAGTTGTTCCCTAATGGCTTTGCTCTCATCTCAAGCAGTAGAGGGCAGTGAATCCACTACACAGAAAAATTAAAATGTCTCATCATAGGAAAATTATTATTCTCTTTCCTTACAATCACACTTCCTAGTTATTCTGTATCAGAAATGGCTGCTGTAGGGCACATGCAAAGTAAATTATAAATCTGTGTAGGTATCGTGATGATTTTTTTACTTATTAGACCCAATAAAGGCACAATCAGGAAACTATGATTATTTTTTAAGTATCTGTTACCTGCAGACCAGAGTACTGTTTGCTACCCTGGATATGTAGTTTAAAACTATCCTATGAATTTTTAGTTGTTGTCTTGATATGTGGCAAAAGGGAACAGAGAAACAAGGCAGAAGGAAAAAGAAAGGAAGATAAGGACAAAATTAAAACTCAGGGAAAGTAGTACAGAGGACACACAAAAATATATTATCTGCAGCTACAGTTCTGGGTGGCTTTTTTGTGATGTTCCATATCTGAATATTTTTTCACAGAAGTGAAATATAAACACTAAAAGCTGTTCAGTTGGGGGGGTGTAGGGGTGGGTTTTAAAAAAACCCAAACAAACAAAAAAATCCCCAATCAATCTAAGAAACTCAGAAAGCTTGGGACTTTTCTTCATGAAAACAGACATTCTCCCCCAAACTACGGAGTTTAAAACTCAGTTTTTCAAAGAAGAATATTTTGATATGAAGTATTCAAGCAGCTATAATAAAAGCCATCCTAAAATAATTTCTGATGGAGATATAGCACATTCATATTGCACATTAAAAATATTGCTACTTATTCAGTCAGTACCATTTTCACATTTCTTAGTATGATTTTTACAGTCTCTTTAGACTAACAGAAGTTTGATCTCTCTGAGATAGGGACATTTTATCTTTTTTTTTTCTTTCTTTTTTTGTCCTCACTAAGTCTATACTGATACAGCATTTTTTGTGCTTCTCTGTCTTCTCACATGTTATTTGATGTGGGGACATAAGGATTTTCACCAAATCTTTCTAGGCATGAAAAAATCCCCATGGGATTGAAAATTGGCTATTATCATTAATGACAGATCTCCTGTAAGTTTCTGTATTTCCTTACACAAAGCATACCACAATTTATTGCAACAAGATTCCATCTTTGATTAGAAAACTATTAATGATGGGCTTATAGACACCAGGGAAGGATTTTTCTTACGAGCCTTTCAAGGCATTTATCATTATTGTCTGGCTGCCCTTTGCAAGGTTAGATCCTTTAGAAAACAGTATGGTTTTTTTGTCTAAAAAAGTAACATTCTACATTCAAACAGTGTTATAGGCTTATGACATGGATCTCCTTCTATGACTTTTTTCATTAATTGTTCAGTGAAGTGAGAGTATACACATAAAATTGGCTAATGACAACCCAATTGTTGGTGTTATAAAAGAGCCACATTCAAAATAATCTGGAAAACGGAAGACAAAAAGTGAAATGATATAATTCATTAGAGCAATGCAAACTGCTCCACTTGGGAAAGAAAACTGGAATGTATAAAAACAAGAAGTGTCTTGCTGACACCAGTTCAGCTGCAAAGGTTCTGGAGGACGTTTAGTGTGTTTCTAAACTAAATAAGGGAAGACTGGGGCAAGAGGTAGGTCATAAGGGTTTTTGTTGTTTGTTGGATTTTTTTCCTTAAGGAAAAAGGGAAACGTGATCCTGGGCCATATTAATAGGATAGCTCAATCTGTAGAACATGGGAGGTAATTATTCATCTTTATTTGGCGCTGTGAGTACTCTGTCAAGTTCAGAAAGATGTGGGCAAATTGGAAAGGGTCCAAAGTAGATCAGCAAGTATGCTAAAAGAGTTAGAAAGCATGACCTATGAGGAAGCTGTGGAGGAATTTAGTGTATTCAGTCTTTCTCTTTTGGTAAAAAAAAAAAAACAAAAAACAAAACAAAACAACCAAAAAACCCCAACTGTAGAGATGGGAGGGAGGACTTAACCTCTTCACAGCAGGAAACTGTTATAAAGAAGGGAGTTCTTGTTTGTAGGCTAAAACCAGCAAGAAATCAACTTTACAGCAAAGAAAATTTAAGCTTACATATTCAATATTTCTGAGGACAAAGAAAGACTTTGCTAAGTTAGGGGTCCTGGAAACTCCTTCACTGGAGGATTTTAGAAGAGTTTAAGCAAATTTCTGTCAGGAATTGCCTAGGCCTATTTAATCCTCAGGGCTAGAAGCTGGTTTTCAGCGGTTCTCAAGTTATTTTTCACTCTGGCTTCAAGTCCTAATTCATGATGACTGCAGTTCTGACAAAGTCCAATTGCAAGAGGTCATAGGCATAATTGGTAGATATGGGGTGGTTTCGGCTCAAATCAGTGGAGTACGTAATCTCTCAAGCAGCCCCACACATCCAATGCTAGCAACCATCTAAATAACTTTACAGGAAAGGGGGAAAAACAGCTAGTCCAGTCTACAGGACCTTACCGGATCTGTAGTTGCCACAGTAACTGAAAGGGCCCATACAAATATGTCTTGAATAGTACTCTAAACACAGCCTTGTTTCATCTTAGGCATATTTTTGAAAGAAAGAGTGCATATAACACAAATCCTTGAAAATGACAGCCAAAGTAGAACCACTTCACCTCTGTGTCTGAGAAAACAGCATAACAGAAGATAAATGCATTTCTTTCTAAAATAACTTAGCACAGGGCTCTTTAGACTCCGTAAGGTCCAGACTGATTTTTACAGAAGAGGGCAGCAGCCATAGAAGAGAGTGTATGCTACGATCTCTCCCGTTCTTTTGGGGCCAATGTAGGAAGCTATATGCCGTGCTAGAGAGGATTCTGCAATCATCTTGAAAAGATTACTCCATTTGCATTAGCAAGCCTGTTGATGACTATAACAAGGTCTGGTTATGAAAAATAAGACTCATATGAACTCCCAGTGCCTTTATCAGTACCTTTCATCTAGACTCATCTGGCAAAATTGATTTCAGATCACTTTTGCTATTGGGAATGTAATTACCTTCTAAAGTATGGCTAAGATGAGTTAAGTGGCAGAATGATTCAATGAACAAGTGCTTCATTTCTTTCCTGACCCAAGTTCATATCTAATAGAGAGAATCTGGAGTGATTTTGACGTCAGCCTAATCCCCTGCAGATGCTTGTTCATCTTGCATTTGGAGAACACTTCAGCATTATGAGTCATCTCTATTGAAGAGGCCCTACACACTAAAAGTGCAGATCAAGACTGAAATATTGAGGGGAAGACAGGCACATACAAAAAACTTTCGGGAAATCTCTTCTTGTTACTGTGTTTATGCAGTGAGGTGTAAGAAGAAACCAAAATGCTCCCTGGCATGGGTAACGCAAGGTCATTAACTATTTCATTTAGCACTGCTCTCTATGCACTTGATCAATCACTGCATCCAGACTTGTTTTGAGAAGCATTGTGTCACAACAGCAGCACTGGCTTCCTATTTAGACTGTCTAGTAGCAAAATGGCATGAGATTTTCTAAAAGACTAATGATACTTGTAGGTAGTCATTGCATATGTATAAACTATAGCTTCAGCTCAGAGGGCTAGGTTTGGGAATGTTATGTACTGCCCCTCAAGTAAATACAGATACGTGTGGACCATGAAAAGCTAAATTCTTTCCCTACAATTAATTATGACTAATGTAGAGATTTATGCTTCATCCAGCTCTGTTCCCCAGGTTTTCCTTAAACTCCTGTTATGGGAAGGTAACAGAATCTATGTATTTAGAAGCAGCATAGCATATAACAACAAGGGAAGGGGAGAATCTGATACATACAAGATACATTCTTATAAGGCACCACACCATCTTTTAACATTAGCTTGTAGTCCAGCTGAATATTTGTTATTAAAATGTCTTCTCAAAATCTCTTGTAATAAACTGGGTAGAAATAAATCTTACTTAGATGGCTAACTAACGTAGATGAAGTTGGCTTAATTATGTCAGTTGTCATTATAAAGACTGCAGCAGTTTCAAACATGATGCATATAAACTGGAACTACTAACACTTGAAGACACACCAGAAAAAAGTAGTGGAATGGAAACTCAGTTTCCTGGCCAATTCTGACAGTTTTTTTTTTTTTTTTTTTTTTTTGCCTTTCTAAGCAATTTCTTCTGTCCCTCTGGGCATGATAGTAGCTCTACATTCAGTGATATCACCTTCAGATGACCCTAATTACCTATTCTTATCTGAGAATCCTCTTGCTCTGTGATTATTCTGAATTACTCCTTGCCTTATGGTACACTACAAAAAGAGGAAATAGCGGAAAACATGCTATGCTCTATGGATTACATAGCCTTCATAAGGTTCATCTGCTCAGATTCACAGTCAGGAAGTTGGGGAAATCATCAATTAAGTTGAATGCACACAAAGCACTGGAGCTCACTATTTCTGACTGTTACTGTGAATGATATCCATCAGGTTCAAGGCCCTTAGACTTCTTTCTTCTATACCCCTGCTTCTCATTTTTCTGTAACTCAAAATTCATGATGACCCATGCCAGCCACCTGACTCCTGCAAATATCTTTGTTTCTCACCAAGCCTCCCCTTTTGTACAAAATGGCAATTACTCAGTCATTTTTCAGTACCTGTTTTTACTCAGCAACACGGTGCGAGGACAAGGGCTGCTTTTAACCCAAATTCTAGGCAAAATGATTTAGTTGAGATTTTTGAGCTCCTCTGTTCCCACCTTGTTGTTAAACTTGAGCTCAGAAAATCATTACAGTCTCAAATGCTCTGTATCACAGGAAACAAATACCATCTAAAGAGGTTGCCCGTACAATCTGTAATTCTGCATAGCTGTCACTGGAGTTCCTTCTAGAGATGATTTTCCACTGTGGAGAAAAATTTTAAAGGTATAGGAAAGGTTGCTAGCTTTGTTCTTTATTTCTGTGGGAAATGGGGCTGGGCATGAGGATAGTGGCATCTCACTTTTTTCTATCCATCCCTACATACAACACACACGTATCCTGGCCTTGCGGAAGCAAATGAGTAAGTTTTGAGAGCAATGTCAGGAAGGCAGTCACCCTGTCATCAAATGTGGAATAAGTTGTTATGCAGAAACTTTTCCATTCAAAGAACTAAGAATTTGTAATTATACATGTTTTCAATAATGTTCAAAGGAAATATGAGTTCAAGCCAGTTTTGACTACTCTACAGTATTGTGCTTAGAAGAGCTGAGAGTGAGTTCTTCAGGTTGTGAACTGAAAAAATTATTCCATTTTCTTCTGGAACAACATTTGCTCTCTGCACCTCATTCTTGTCTGTTTTCACACTCAAGTGAGATGAAGTGAGAAACCTTAAACACAGATATTAAGAAGTTTTCTTACAATTAATCACTCTGAATAAGAAGCATCTGGTTCTGAGTGAACTAAATTTATGGGAGAGATCAGAAATGAGATGACATCTTAGAGCAGGGCTATATCTTAACATAAACAAATAACTCTCGTATTTCTTTTGGAACTCTGCTGGCCCAAGCCAGATATGAGAACAAACAAGACATTAGTTATATTTCCCAGTTTGAAAGTCCCTTAAAGCTGTCTGCTGGGAAAAATGGGTCTGAAAACCACTGGCATTGTCTCAGCCTAAGCTATTGGGGTTGTGATGAATTAAAAATGACATGACAACATTCTAATTTTAGTAGATTTTTAAGTGGACTTGTGAGAACTCAGAATAGGATGGAGCTTGCTTACTCATACAGAAATTACTGGTAGTTGTGGGTTTTTTCCTTATATTAGATGAATATTGATGAGGACATTGGCACTTATCCCACCGTCTTTTCTGCAGATAAGGAAATGATCAAAGAAGGGGGAAAAGGCAGGTATTATCCCTTTCTATCTCTCAGTACAGTGTGAGAGAGATGATTTGCAAGTATGGTTCAAGCAGGGAGCTTGGCAACCATCATGATGATCCTACAGACAGTTTCCTTGCATGTTATGTGTTACTCCACAGTAGATTGCACCCAATAAGTAAATGAAACCTCCTGCCCTATTCCCACATCAGGAATTTATGTCAGCATGTTAGAATGTAAAGGATAATGAGCTGGATTTGACATGCAGCTGGAAAAGGTATTGGCTGTGGGAGCTATATGCAATGCAGAAACCCAAGAAAAGGCAGGGCAAAAGAAATATCTTTTCGCTTACCATCTATGTAATGGCAACCATTGTCAAACATCTATAGAAAAATGTCCTTTACTTAGATTTTGATCACCAGATCAAACACTTCCCTTACTTTCCACTTAAGGCATCTCTAGCTATATTTTGTTGAATCAGCAGTATTTCCTTTGTTTAAAATAAATTAGTCAACCCCATAACAAAACATTCCTCACTGTTTTTCCTTTTTCTGTTTAGCTGAAGTGTGCAGGCTTCTTCTGCAAGCACAGACTTCAGCATTTCCAAAAGCTAAAGGTCAGCCTGAAATCTCACAGCATACTTACTGTACAAAAGCCAAGCAAGGAAATTTTCAAAAAGTCTTTGGAGACCATTATCCTAAAATATAAACTTACAATCACTTCAATCCCATGTGCCTCATGGCCTGTATTTTTTTTTTTAACAAAGGATGTTATTAATATGAATTTCTTCATATCCTGAAATCTCTGAATAAAACACATTTAAGAGATTATTTTTCCAATTCTTCATTTTTCCACAATGAATGGGGATACCACCTTTTAGGTGAACCTTCATTGGCTGTTTTAAACAGGTTGGATCATTGTTTTTATTTAATGGTGAAGTTAGTTATTTTTTTCCTTAGACTATATTTTGCCCTCAAATACCTTCTTTTGTGATGTGCTCTTAAGGTAAACAGACTAGGTATTGAATACATATTTTAATATTCTGTAATTACACTGGATGGTCTTAGCAGTGCTACCTGTCCTATGTAATGCTGTTATCAGGGAACACACTGGGATCTCCCTAGTCTCGAACAGGCAACTTACCCTCATGATACAGATATTTATCAACTTTTTTGCCTGCTTATCACTGCCGAAAACTCCGAGGGAGAATTCCTCTCCAAAGTAAATATAGAGAATTATAAGTGCATGGACACCCACACACATTTTCAGATGACTACAATTGTTGCTGAAAAGAAAATGCTTCCAACAAATCTTCTTATAATTGGACCTGAATCAGTGCTGATTCTTCCAAAGCTGGCGATAAAAATAGATACCAATTCCAATCAGAATTGCTCATATTCTGCTGTGAGAGAGTGGGACTTACTCTTATTATCAGTAAGTGGGACTTACTGTTTACTATCCATAATATTTTCCACAAGTACTTGAAAATAGTTGTGCAAGCTGATAAAAGAAATATATTCCTTCAGTAGGAAAATTGTACTGAATGCAGCTCAGTAGTACTTGGACAATGTTTAGTGAAATGGGAAATTGAACAAGAGAAAGATCCCCAGGAAACTGTTGTCTAAATATGTCACAAACAAATGGGATTCAGCTTGTTTGGAAGCCTTGTTCCTAGTGGGGCACTAAAGCTAAACAGCAGGAGGTGAATCAGTAAATCATGTCAAGGAGTAAAGCAAGTTGGAAAACTTTAAAGCCATTGTGTACAAGAGTCCTCATTAGCTCACTAGTGGTTTTTAGTTGTTTTTTTTTTTTTCTCTCCAGATAAATCAGATATAAACAGACATGCAATATGGGGAAAAGCTTGCAATGGTTACAATGGGAACAGAATCCACCTCATATACAGCAGTTTCACTGTCCGTTTAGACACTATAAACTCTTCTTTCCAAACTTTTGTATAAGCTTCCATTCTGATAATTTTCAGTGCTAAAACAATTGTAGTTAACATTGCTTGTTGCCTGCATTTTCGTATGTAATTCTGCCCTTTTGGTACTCAGCATTAGAAAGAGCAGTGCTGTAAGATCCTCTGAAAGCATTATCCAGATTTATCTCCTCAGCAGTGCTCAACAGTTTGTGTGTGAAAGGGACTGCTGAGCTCCAGCTCAAGCTCCAGGCCTTTGAGTTTCCATCATCACTGCTATAAAAGATAAACTTATGATTGGCAACCAGGCCATGCCGGCCCAGATCTGGGATGTGGCACTTGTGTAAATCCACATGGAACTAAGACTCAGCCAGACACCAGGCTGCCAGACAGCAGGCCTGATTCTAGTTCGCTTTGATGTAAAATCACTAGCTGAACTCTGTAGAAAGTGATACGTGTATAAGATTACGGCAATAATTTTTAATGCTTTACATCTACATTACACTTTTAAAGTTTAACAAGACTCAGGGTTTTTTATCTCTTTTTTTCTGTGATTCTGTGATAGCGAACCATAGTTCCATATGCAAGGCTAAGGTTATTAACTCTTTCTGTTGTGGCATCATTATATCATTTTTACCTAGAGTCTCCTGCTGCTAGAAAGTGCTTCACTCAGCTCTATTTTCCTCTTTTTCCATGTTTATCTTTTATGTGGGTACATTCATTGCCGAGATATCTTGTTACCTATTTGCATATTCAACATGATATCTTTTTTTTTTATTATTATTTTAACCTATGGCTCCAAGAAACAAAAAAGAAAACAATCATGTCTACGTGTGGTCTAGAAGATGGGAGAAAATGACTGCCAGGTCTCTGAGCACAGAATCTTTAGGTAGTTGATTTACTCCAGCTTAGACTTAGTCTAGACCAAAAAAAAATGTTGCTGGCATAACTATTTTGGATAAGATTATTGAAAAAAAAGATGTTTCCTCCATGAGCATCTGTACCTGACTGGCTCCAGATTTTAGTTGCAGAAACCTACCTTTTCCGTTGTTGTTGTCAATGGGATTCAGCATTTCCCCAGTGCTCTCTATGAAGCTGCTGTGAACTTTTAATTCTTTCCTGTTCTTTCTCTAGTATATACAGAAGTTTAACACTTGAAATCACTTTAGCAGATTAAATTTAGAACTCAAGTTATTCTCTTGCACAAGGAAAAAAAGAGCCGTGTGTTTTAGATGCTGAGAGGATGTGCTCTTTGGACTGGTATAACAGATGCCACTGGCGTTAAGTTGTATGGTCTCATATGGTCATATGAAATCATTCAGTTTTGTGGCAACAGAATCCATATAAAGAAATTTTGACTTCTGTTGGCTCTATTTTATGTTTCACTGTGTTCACAATTGCTGTGGTATAGCCTGCACCAAGATGCTTGTTCTATAAACATAACTAACACTAATGTTTAAGACATCAAATATGATAAATTAATACTAGCAGCTTTATCTTTTGCAGACGTTTAGAAGAGGAGGATAGATATGATATTTGTCCTTCATTTAATTACGAACTCTTAAGTATGTAGCTTTTATAGCTTGACATTTTAAAGTCACAGACATGGCTGGGAAAACTTAAGTTTTGCCTTCTGTGTATATGTCCGTGTAAAAAAACATATGCTTGGAAATTCACACTGAATTTGAATGAACTAAAACAAATCTCCTTGCAAAGCTCAATTAAAATTGCTCTGTTTCACTTGGTTCCACGTGAAAACTGAAGAAACAACAAAGCAATTTTAGGCTCATTTGAAACTGAGTTAAGGTTCTCCAAGCTTGCTTATTTGTGAAAAGGTTTATGCAACTATATGAAATGCGGTGCTAAAGTCTGTTATGGATATTTGGCATTCCTTCATGTGATCCCCACAGGAGCATTTGCTTCCTACAGAAAGTGAAATCACAATTTAAAAAACAGGATTAAATTACTTTTCTGTTTTTAAAGTGTTTTTTTATATTTTTTTTAATCTAGAATTTAATGTTCAGGCAAGGTTACAAGCTCTTTACACTGATGGAAAATTAGTGAGATTGAATTGCTTTCTAGGGCTCATAATGGGTTCCTATCTCATAATTCAATGAACAGAAGTACTTTTGCTGCTAGAATTTGGACTGTGAGAGGATCAGTGGCTGCATTATGCTTAGGATGTATTATATGAGGAATTTGCTTTTAGCATTGGGGATAATTTGCACTTCACAACATTTAGAAAACATACATACACTTATGGACAGAAAATAAATTTGAAAATCTCTGTTTTGGTTAGTGTTTTATCAACTGAATCCTCTGTCTGCATCTTCTTCTTTATAGAAAAGACCTCCATGTCTGACAACTTGGGGGGGGGTGTAGTTTAAGATAATTTCTGTGGCTGTTACTAATATATTCAGAGCCTGAGATTTTACTCTGTGTGCTGTAACGGGTTTGGAAGTGGATTATTATTGCAAGTAATCACCAATAGATATCTACTGTGAAAGTCAGAAAAGCACTTAACAGTATGTGGTGCTATCAAGTAAGAAAAGAGCACTCAGCATTAGCTTGATAATTCAGAGCCGGAAACAATTATGGTAAATTAGATATTATCATACTGGAGGATCACTTGTGTATTATTTCATATGTTTTATACTCAGTCCGGATTCTTGAAAGTACTGAGCAGAGATGATTCTGTGATGGAGTTGGGGATCTACTGAGACTTTAAACTTTAGAAATGCTTGATTTCTTTATCTGTTAAAAAGTTAAGTGCTAGGTAGGACTTATTTTCCTCAGGATGAGAAAAGATGGATAAAAAGACATTAATGTGGATATGAAAAGTAAAGCTAGCATTATTAATCAATTTCCATGAGTATCCCATTGGATTGAGTCATCTCCTGTGGGATTTCAAAAACTTGAATCAATAAAAGGCCTGTATTTGATCAGAGCAGCTGCTTTAGAAGGAAGGAAAAGGGGGTTGGGAATTTAAACAGGAATTGCAAAACTATGATCATTAAAGATGTTACCAACTTTTAAAATGTGAAAGCCTGAGAAAGCAAGACAGGGACCAAATCAATAAGATTTCTTTTGACCTCTAAACAAAATGAAAACAGCTTAAGGAAGGCAGTGATCACCCACAGGGAAAGAGAATTCACAAAGGGTGTTTTTTTTCTTTGGGTTTAGGTGCTCCGTATCACTGTGCTAATGTGGCTAGGGCCATAGTTACTCTTATGTTGAACCACCCTGTATCATATTTGTTGATCTTGTCTTAAAATGGGTACTAAATCCAGAGTAGTTTCTCATAGTTCCTCTTTAGTGATTGTACAGTTACTAGTGGTGGCAGTTGTGTGTTGCCTTCTTCCCCCCCCCCCTTTTTTTTAATGATTTGCCCAATTCCCCAAAGAGCTTGTGGTTTTGCTGTTGCATTCTCTGTTCCTTTTTTTTCCCTCCTCTCCCTTCTAGCCAGCTACTTTTGGGAGGGACAGGGATAGCCACTGACTTGAAGTATATGATTTCATCTCCTTATAACCCCAGGGAAGTTAAAAGGCAGTTTACTTCTGAAGAAGAAGAGAGCGGGAGATCTCGTCTTATAGGAAAAGATGGTTTTGGTCTTGGATTTAAAAGGAACATGACTCTCCTCCTCATTCAGGAGGAATGCTTGTGATTGTAATAATTGTCCTCCTTGACAGCACATATTGTTGATGTTGTGGGATAGCATAGAGGAAGAAGTCTGCCTTTACAGAGACAACACTTAACACTGACAGGTTGCTTCTTGCCTAACTCACAAGAAGCTACTCAGACGAATCTTTACACAGGCTCCATGCTGTCTCCTTGGTATGACAGTCTTGTGTATGAAGTAAACCGAGAAAGAACAAAGTGGACATTTTTCACTCCCAAAATACTGAGATTCACTCACTCTATAAATGCTAGGATTTTTCTGTTTTACTTTAAAAATATATAGATAGAATACATATACTATACAGATGGAACAAATGTCTCACAAAAGGGCTCTTTCTCAAAGGAATAAATGTGGCACTCCGTACTTCATTCTTCATCTCATTTTTGGTCTAGCTGCTAGCGTACTTCACAATTCTGTAACTGGTTTGGGGCTTGAACTATGAGAGAGACAAAGTTTAAGAAAATGTGACCAACATAAAGATGAATTAGCGTAGTCTTAGTAAAGGCTTTTTGTGTGTTTGAGAAAAGCAGGCAATATACTAGTGCAGGGTTACAAAGATGAACTTGTTTCATGTGGCTTTAATCAAATCTGGGATGTCTGGAATTAAGGGTCATCACCCTGCGAGGCACCTTGAAAGAATTGCTGTTTCAAATAAGGCCATTGCTGACATGAATGTGGACTGAAAGTTATGCTTTGTTAGAAACCAGGCATAACAACCAAACCAAACAAAACCAGAAAGAAAACCCACATATCAACACAATATCTCAATTTGTATTTTACAGTAATTTATAGTACATTAAAGAAGGAAGATCATTTCATTGTCCAAGAAAACAAGAAATTCAACTTGTTCAAGCACATCTAATATATTATACAGTAACGATTCCCAACAGTTCTGCAGCCAAGCCATACTTGAAAAAACTGGCAAGATTTGTTCTCTATTATATCCACTTCACCCTGCTCTCGAAGTCGGCTGCAGTGTCCTCCTTGCCTCTGCTGACTGCAGCAATAGCACTGAGCTTGGGCTAATAAATCTGGTTGCACCTGACTGAACATGTCCGAGCGGCTCCTGTATCCCTCCATTGTGCTCCCCAGTACTCCCAGTTCCAAGACTGTGATACAGGGGCACATGAACCAACCTTACACTGAACTGCACAGCCTGACAGACTTCACACCGTGGGGCTCCATGGTGTGCCTGGCTTTGTAACATGCTAGACCCCTTATGCAGAGCCACAGCTCATCGGGTACCACAAAATTCCTCTGGCAAGAGCTCATTTATGTGGCTGATCGGCCACGGGTGCATTGCTCTCAATGTTTTCTAATGGGAAGTAGATAAAGATTAATCAAAACTGAATCTTCAGTTGATGGTAAAAGAAACATATATCAGTTAGGTATGCCAAGGGTCTGCAGGATTTGGATCAGAAGTTAAAGTTACCATTGTTTCTGTCAGCGATGCTGGGTGGTAGTGGTATTAATTTTTTAAAAAAAGAGATGAAAATAACATTAGAACCCCGAAATTCCTGGTTTTGGTCTAGATTTTGCATTAGATTTCATTTTCCAAAGTAAAAAAAAGTTGGACATGTGCAGCTTAATACAATGCAGTTTTACCAGGTCATGGGTAGTTGTTGCCCACTTGTTGCCTAGCTATCCTGAGTACAAATAAACAAACCATTCAAGGTAGGCATAGTTCTGTATGGTGGGAAGGGCTGAAATGTTGTTCTGGAAGACTTAAATAAGCAGATGAAAATAGGTTCTGACACATTATACTGGGCTGTTCTGGCACAAAACTAGCCTTGTTTTTTGGCCAAAAATTATATCAAAATTGTGTTAGGATTGAAAAAATAAACTCATCCACGGAAAAAAGCTCAAAGATAAGACTGCAATAACATATGACAGCCCTTCCATGCAGTGCTTCCACCAAGCTCTGTGGTGTCTGGTTACTTGTGAAGGAGGATTGTTGGATTGTTCTGCAAGGACAGGAGCCGCATCCCTTACAGTGACCACAGGACAACTAACAGCACAGCTACCAGTAGGTCTTTGCAAAGAAATTTCTACATGCTTTACCCACTGCATCCTTGTGAGACTCAAATACAAGTTTTACAGAGAACTGGGAAGCCTGAAGTTTCCCGTAAGCTCTCTTGACATGGAAAATTTCATGACGAAGGAAGAAGATCAGAAAAAGGGAGGAGGGATAGAAAATATCTAGATGTGGCCTAAAGACAGTTACACAATTAGGTTCATTTGAATCTGAATCTCTAATAACTTAAATCTGAACATTTAATATTAAGTTTATGTAATGAGTGACACAGAAAATAGAAGGAAAATGGCAAATATCTTTCCAGTGTTTCCACTTATTTACCATTGTATGGGAGCCGTCATGCACACTGTTGAGGAAGCCCCTGCCATATCTGGGTGTTTGCTCTTTGCTAGGAATGATGCTGCCATTGCTGGTCTCAGGCAGCTCCTCCAAACTGGTTTCCCTTCAGTATGCACCGTGGATGCTCTGGGCATATGAAAGCCAGTGGCCTATGTCACAGGATAGCGTAGGCCTGACTTGTACTGAGTAGCGTAATGTTCTTGATACAAGCACATAAACCACTTCAGGGCACGTCTGAGGTCTCCTGCTTTCCAAATTTAGCTGCACAGGAGGACCTGTAACGTTTTTTTTCCCAAAGCATTGAATACAATCCAGCTCTTCCAAACTGCTCGCTTAGAACATTTATGTTGTACAAGAATTTGATAAGCTGTCTTGAAATTTCTGTACATTACTATTTTGTGTACAAATGTAGTAAATCAGTAATAGTAGCAAATTCTGTCTCAAAGTAGCTGCCAACAGACTGCTTTCTTTAAGAGTCTAACAGACCCTTTACAATCCTCCCTATGGACAAGCAGTGAAGTAGCATCTGTGGCTGCATTCTTATACTGCATTTGCAATGAAGCTTATTGTCATCTTGAATCAGCTTGCAGTTACATTATCAAACATAAAGAAATCTAGATAAAAAATTTTCCTAAATAGGACAAGATGGTTACATCAGTTAATGCTGTAGAATTCAAAGTGCTGTAGATTGCCAGGACATTAGTATATTTTTGTTTTTACTTCTCCCTGCCAAGCCTAGTTAAATACTGAAGCATACCGTAATTGGATATTGCTATTTACAAACAGTTATAGGTGATTTTCACTGGGAATTGGCAGTCTGGGAACCTGTATTTCATATCAACGCTTTTGAAGATGTGTTTGGCTGATGGTTGTTTGAACACATAATACATAAACTAATTCCATCCAATTTTTCATGTATATACTGTACTATTTTGTGACTTGGTTGGTTAAGCAGTTTATGTATTTGGCCATAAAAATGCTTACATGACTGTTTCTGATGCTGTTTTCATTTGAGGGGGGTTTTTTTGGTGTGAAGGGTAGAAGAGATATTAAGATTCTTTTAGAAAAGCCTTAAGCTTATTAAAAAAAAGCACACACACACAAAAAAAACCCTAACAAACCAAATTGGGCATATCTTCAAAGCTATCTCAACTGTACAGATGTGTTCTTGTTATGCAGTCCAAATAGTTTTCTTAGACCCCCCACCCGCTGGCTGAAGTAAACTTGCTCAGCTGCATAAATGAAAAAGAATGTCATACTGAGTATGTTTGAAGGCTTGTGAACCAAGTTTAATCTACTGTCATTATCATTTATATCTTCTTGTGCACACAGTATTTGTAACAAAGCAGTTAATACATTTAAATTACCATTCTTCCATACTTGATAATCCTCACAATCCCAGACAGAACTGTAGTCTTCATCGCGTAACATGTCTTCCCAGTACCTTTACCCAGAACAATTTCTTTCAAATATGCCTGTTTAATTCTTTTCCTTAAAACACCTGACAGATGAAGGACTGAGAAATGTCAGGAAAGCTGTGTATAAACAGGGGGGGAAGCACAATAGAGCTGTTTCACATGATAGAAATTGCCCAAAAGAGAACCCTAACACCACAGATGTTTGATATATGTGGAAGGCTAGAGGAAAAGCACCAAAAAGACAAGGGGAGAGCAGAAGAAAGTAGGGGAACACCCAGTTTAGGAGGTAGCTGAGCCTAAGCAATGCAAGATGTTTGAACACAAATTTGTAGCCAAAGAGTATGTAGAAGTGGATTATTCAAGGACAGAAGTTTTATGCTCATGTGTCTGTACGCAGAAGGGAATCAGAGCAGCACACTGCAGGTATTAGAGCCAGGGGAGGGACGAGGGAAAGGTGAGAGATTAGATGAGGCTCTGACTGCGAAATGTATTCGAACTGATCCACTTAGTCTCTCAGATACGATGAAAGGCAGGTTTGCAGTTAAAGAGCAGTAGTTGGAAACCCAAGGTGGTAAATATTTCCAGAAAAAGCTGTGTCATAAGTTTAGATCCTGGCCTGTAATGCTAAATGGGACTACTCTGTGTGGACTCTTAACTCATCCCAACCCCTCATCAGCTCTTTCTATCTGCTGCAACAATCACTGGAACCGACTCTTTTATTGGAGCTCTTCAGTGTAATTCCATTGGCATTAATCAGTTCTGCTGATGATATTTATACAAAAACTAAACATTTTTTCTAAAAAGAGTTTGCTGGAACAGTCCTGGGCCCAAGCTAAGAATTCGATCCTGGCATCCAAACCCTTCAAAATCTGTAAGTGCAAAATTTTACAGCCATCTCACCCATATTGCAGAAGTCTGAAATGGGTCAAGATAGGAAGCTTGAATATTATTTCTAACTTTTTGGTTTGGACTCCATCTTTAGCAATTTGGGAGTACATAACTGGTCATACAATTTGATTATTAGTATCTATTGTCACTCTTGTTCTGTGCATCAGGCTATTTTTTGTCAGAAGTAATTATTGCAGTTCTGCAACGAGGTTTGAAACTAGTTGTGCGTTCTCTTGCACTTTTAATTTTAGATATTCTAAGGAGCATGCTAAAAAATGGTGTTTTACAGATATGGCCATATCTTGCATGTCTACTGTCAAAAATGGACTAGATTGCCATTTAGTATTTCAGCTCCTGGCAAGAATTAGGTATTTGTCAGCACCACTGGTCCATAACCAAAAAAGGTATTATTTGGGGGGAAAAAAGATCTTTCAAACATTTTCAGTTTCTGTTTGTGATTGCAAAAAGCAAGCAAAAGAACATTTTAAATTGTAAGCGTGGAAATTTTCCTCCAGCAGAATTAGCTGTTAGGTTTTCTTCCATAGCTATTGGTTTAAATCCCAGTGCTCAGGATGTTAACCTTTGTATAGGAATTCCCATTTTAGAATGGAACCTATTTAAGAGCACATTTATATTTATTAATTTGAACTAACAGAAGTATTCTCATCTGTATTTTGTTCTCAAGCATTCTGAAACACATACTGAAAGCCTAGGACTGTTTTTATTGGTTTTCTAAATGGAAGTGTTTAGGCCTCCAAAATACACTGAGTTGGAGTTCTGCTGGTGCTGGATGTAATTTTGCATTGCAACAAGCTGAGACTGCTAAATAATGCATAGGAGAACTCAGAAATCTGTAGAATGGAGCTCTAAGAGGAGGCAGCAACAGGAAAGGGACTAGGGAACTTAACTTTCAAATTGTATGTTTGACCTCTATCAGTCATTTGCTTTGCACTGGGAAAAATATAAACTAAACCATTGGCCTTTTGCAAACTTTGAGAACTCTGCATTGCGAAAGCTTATAATTTTGAACCTTTGAAGGAAAGGGGAACTCAATTGCAAATTCCAGAACAGTTTGAGGTAACATTTTTTATAGACTATCACTACTCTTTCTTTGGAGTATTTTTTTCTAGATACAAAATGCATGCTGCTTCCTGCACAAGCCTTTTTGAGAAGCTTTTTTCCTTCAGTTCTCTTAATTAACTTGGGTTACCTTCATTATTCTTGTTTTTAAGCAGGAAACCATAATTCTAGAATACTACCCAAAACCCAAGGTACTCTTTTATTCAACACTAATAAGTATCTATGTTGTCTCTGTAGGACACTGTATTATTTTCCTGAATATATGACCTAACAATCTTTTGCAATATATGACCTTCTCTTAACTGTTCTCATGTATCAATACATTTTTTTACTCTGATTTTTCACTCAGACATAACTATCTACAAAATTTACTGTAAAACAAAAGAAGTCTAAGCACTAGGAAAATATTCTCCTACATTGTTCAGAAAATCTATTTGTCTCAATTACAAGCAGTACTTTGTCACTTGCACACAGTTTCTGCCCAAATCTCTGGCTTTAGTATGAAGTGCAATGCCTGTTATAAATTAAAACCAGGTATTTAAAAACTGATGAATACCTATACCACTGCTTTACCACCACAAATTAAATCTACAGTCTTTAGGAAATGCTCAGGATGCTTCCTTTCAAATAAGAGAATCTCTCTCATTAAATCAAGTAGTTACCTCTTAGAGGAAAAAATGAGCCAGAGTTTCTGAAGGTGTTAGTAGACTGTTGATTTATTTCTACTGGATTAGGGTTATATCCTGGCCGATGGTTTGGTCAGGACAGTTTAAAAATCTGGAATCATTCTTCTAGAGCAACCCCTGCCCTCTCTGCAGGTGTTCAGCAGGAGTTCTCAGCAGAGGAGGAAAGGAAGGGTTTGCTCACTGACCGATTCTCTCATGCTGTTGCTTCTGTTTTCCCTTCATCCACAAACTAAGGTGGCAGATCCTCAGTCTCTATAGGGAATTAGTGCCTTGCTGCATCACTGCCTGCTATGGATCCTGAAAAATTACCATTGTCAGATGGGCCAAGGTGGGCCACCACCACATGTGCAACCCTAAACATAATCATGGCCCGAGCACGTTTGCAACTGTGCAATGCAGCGGCTCATGTTAGCACTAATAACTCAATATACTGTAAAGCAAATCTGCGAAGACTCCAATCTCTATGGTTATACCCATTTCTGATTTAGGGAGCCTGTTTATTTTAATAGTTCACTTAGTTCTACTGATGCACTCTAATTGAATTCAACTGAATTATTTCCCTGTCTGCCGCCAGCCTTCTCCCTCCCGCAGCTCCCTGGCAACCAGGTCGAGGATAGGCCTTTAAAAGAGGCACAGACTCTTTTTTGCAGTCTTTTGCAGTATCACTCCCCTTGCTATCAGGCAGAGCACTAGACAGGCAAGGAGGAGCCTCCTGTCCCACCTGGCCTCCCATTCCCAGCAGCAGGACCCCTTGCCCTCCCCTCTCAAAGACTGACCTTGCAGGTCCCTACACTGAACAGTTCTGGGGGGCAGTAGTAGCAGTAACAACAGTTTCACCCATACATTTATTTAAATGTGAGATCTACAAAATATATTTTTTAAAAATGCATTAAAAATATCCAAATTCTAAAATTCTGTCTATCCGCAATCTACTGCAATGGTAAATTATGGCTGCAACTGTAGATCTGTCATCATCAAAGGTACCCGATAAAGCATCAGCAGTACATGTCCTCCTTTACAGTATAGCCTCAGCTATACTGTAAAGCCTGATATATACTGTAAAGCATAGAGTCATTTGAAGTTATGCAAGATTCTTGGGTCTGCAAAAAACTGAGTGCTTGTGATACATCCATGAAGCTTGTTTGGCCAGGACATTCTCAACTGGTCAAACATTAGCAAGTTGGAAGGGGAGTGGAGAGGCCTTAGAAGCATTTTTTCTTTTAAAATTTAGCTTTGAAGACTACAGGATATTCTACGTATATTCAGAAGAAGATTCAAATGCAGTTAGTCTCATGACAATTTGAAGTGTTCAGCATTTTCCTGTAAAATTCCAAGGAATGGGAATTCAGATACATGGACAGTCTTGCCAAAATACTGTTCTGGTTTTGCTTTCCAAATGTGAAACTCCCATTGAAATCACTTGGTCGCTTTCTATTAACTTCAGCCTCAGTTGGAGCAATCTTGGGAGGAACAATCAAGGAAAAATGTATAGTGCTACAAGCATGAGAAATTTAAAAAAAAAAATTCTAGCACTTTTGGAAACTTTAATTTACATAAATGGCCAATATTCGACACACACTTTCACATCAAAATGAAGCCACGTAATAGTTGTTTGATATTTAAGGGAACACAGAATATGCCTTGAATACAAGTGATGAATACAGCAAATTCCTTTAAAATATATGTGCACTAAGGACAAAGTAAATAAAAATCTTTAAAAATATTAACACCTTTGTGTTGTGACAGACAAATTATTGTCTTTATTTAGAGTGGAATAATTGTAAATTACTTATGCATAGTAGTCTTTGGACTGCACAGTAAGAAGTGTCTTGATCTGAAGCTACTGACTTACCCTATGAAGCTTTATTCCTTTAGGGTGGCCTATAACTTTAAGGCAAAATAATGTTTTTCAGTATACTGTGTTTCCCTCCAGATGGTTTCTACAGAATTTTGGCAGCTACATGTGACGATTAGCATGGTTGCCCTTCTAATCTCACACACTTTAAATAGACAAACCACGTTCTTACAAAAACTATTACAGACTGTTCAGCAGATCTTTAACTATCAAACTGTGTTTGACTATCACAATAAATGGAATATCCTGACCCTATTGCTTGGGGTATAGATAAAAACATCTAAGCACTTAGCTGTTTAAGGAGAGGATTATATACCAGGCCCTTATAGTTCATGGTGCTGTGTACAAACTTCTCTTGCTAGAGTGACAATATGTAAAGAGCTAGTGCTGAACTTGAAAAAAATTTGCGTTTCTCCAAGTCTTGTGTGGAACACTTGCTAAACGGTCGGCATCCTTCTCCCAGCTATTGCATCTTGAAAATACATACACCAGCTAGCATGCACTTTTTCTATGCATGTTCCTAATATTAACAACTACAAACCCTATTAAAACTTAGCTTTGTGAGACATAACACCAGTGTCTCTCCCTTTTGTAAATGAAATAGAGGAAACTTGAGTGTTGCAGTGCACAGAAAAGCAGAACTTTAAGTGGCATGTTGGAGACCTGATTCCATATATAAAATTGTATAAACTAAGACAGGGGTTGTAACGGAAGGATACAATGATCACTTGAATACTGCCTCCTACTTTCTGATCAGCCTCCCCTTTGAATGTCACAGTGAGCAAAAGCTAGAAGGTATGAGACTACCTCTTTCAGGTCCTTATGTTATGCCGAAAGTTTCAAATGGTAAATCATAAACAATAACAGACATTTAAGAAGGAAGGGGCCTTTTTCTGTCCTGACTTTACTATTGTATCCTTTAAGCCATTGAGGGGAAAGCAATGCAGGGAATAATACAATAAAATTTACTTGTAACATTTGCAGTCACTAATGTACACAGCATAACTGCTTATGTAATTGATGTTGTTTTATTTTAAATAACTTTATTATTGCAAACAGTCTGACATACAGTGTCAGGCTTTTGAGGAATTTCCAAGTAGCTAAAGTACTTGGGGTGCAGTAGAAAAGTCATGTTATCTTTGCATAGCTAAGTGAGTGAGGATTCCCAAGTTTGTTGTCTGTTTTTGGCAGTCAGGGATTTGCACTGGTGGGTGCAGGAACTCACTTCAAGGCCAGACCAGAATAAAGTAAATGTAAAGTTTGCTTATGAAAGGAGATTTCTGTCTTATCTATAGAACAGAAACTAGGGGTAAATGTTTTATTCTTTCCTGACCTTTTCCCCCTTCCCTTTAAAACACTACAGTATTATGTTGATGTACAGCATCCTGAGAAATTTTATATTTTTCTCTTTAAAACTATCCTTATCATGCCCAAAACAGAAGATAATTGGGTTTGGTTTTATTAAAATCCTTTCTGAACTTTTTACACTGTAGCTATTCTTCTCAAATGAGTCATACAATAACCATTCCCAGTTTGTAGCCAGTTCTCCAAAGAAGCAGAAGAAAAAAGAAACAACTTCCTTTTAAGGGAATGAGACCTGTTTGTGATGATAAACCTCTTTCCATTTCTATTTGAAGACATTCTCCATAACCCAAGAATTGATAGTTATAAAAACACTACCTACTTTATTTGGATTACAAAAACATTCATAGCTATAGAACATTGTTTAATGTTAGCCTAAAGCATCTGTATATACACTCACACATAGGGGTACTCTTGAAATTACACATGCGACATGTCAAACGAGCAGCTAGTTTACCAGAAAACTGTAAGAAACAGCTTGGAAACGGTTTAATTTCATTTTACTTAATATTTTAAATAAATGAGTTTAAAGAAAGAAGTATTTAATATTTATGTGGAATGAAAACAGTTCAAGAGTATGTAATTGTATAAGTAAGCTAACACAGCAATTTCTGTGAAAGTGCTGTATGATTCCCCAAACTCATCATAGTGCTTGAATGCTAGAGTATTCACATGTTCTTAGACAGGGACACTTTCCACTTGACCAGGCTGCTCAAAGCACCACCCAACCTGGCCCTGAACACCTCCAGGGATGGGGCAGCAACAGCTTCTCTGGGCAACCTGTTCCAGTGTCTCTCCACCCTCACAGGAAAGAATTTCTTCTTAATATCTAATGTAAATCTCTCCTATTTCAGTTTAAAACTGTTATCCCTCGTCCTATCGCTCCACTCCCTGATCAAGAGTCCCTCCCCATCTTTATTGTAGCCCCCTTTAGGTACTAGAAGGGGCTGTAAGGTCTCCCCAGAGCCTTCTCTTCTCCAGGCTGAACAGCTCCAACTCTCTCAGCCTGTATTCATAGGAAAGGTGCTCCAGCCCTCGGATCATCTTCCTGGCCCTCCTCTGGACCCGCTCCAACAGGTCCATGTCCTTCTTATGTTGGGGGCCCCAAAGCTGGACTCAGAATGAAGATGTTCATTTTAAATTTGTAATATGGATGTTATTGCATACAAATTAAAATATTTCACTGGATGTGTTACTTGGATGAGAAATAAGAATAGAGTTATAAACTAGCTAAGGGTTGAAGGGGAAAAAACCCTGGTATTAAATTCAGATGCAAAAGCAGAGATGAATTGTTTAAGTTGTATTGCCATCCATTTAGCTCTGAACCCCTGACACTATAGTTTGTTAGAGAGGTGGAGACAACAGAATTCTTTGTAACATGTATTTATATTACCAGAGGAGCTACAGCAGACTTCTTCTGTGTTGTTAAAATAAATTAATCAAAACCAGCAGGGGAGCGTCCTTGAATTACAATGGCTGCATTATTCAGAAACTGTAAAGATTGAATTTTCAAGGAAATCCAAATGGCATGTAGCTTGGGAAAGAGCCAGTTGTTTTTTAATGCTGCCATTTTTAACAATTCTTAATAAAAGAAACTGGAATATTGTTTCAAGCAGATCTTTAGCATACATTTTCTATGATTTTATTTAATTATATTTCTCTGAAGTATTATTATTATGTACTAACCCAAGCATAATATGGCATCTCTCATCCCAGATAGATTTTGAAGTTCTTTAATGACCTTTGGCCAAAATCTGTGCCAGCTTTAAGATGTGTTGGCTAAGGCAAGGATGCCGTTATATACACAGAAGGCTGCAGCCCAGACATTCATGAAATGTAGCAATCCTGTAGGAAGAACACCTATGTATGCCTTCTAGGAGGTAAAGTAATATATTCCTAACAAAACTTTCAAAGAGAAAAGGGATACAGAGTAACTAATGTAATCAGATAGTAGGCACAAGTTGAAATTTGGTTTGGACACTAAAGGTGGTCTCTGTCCTGCAAATGGATTTTTAAAAAGTGAAGTTACTGAAGGTGGTCAGAACCCCCAGGTACACATTTCTTACTAGGATTACCCAGGGGCTGACTCAGCAGGGTCACGGCAGTATATCAGTCAACTGTGGTCTACTGATGAGCTAGGCACACATAGTAGATGTATGGGTACATCTCCATTTCCTGAAGACAAGGAACTGAAGTGTGAAAATGTCAGTACCTTAGATATACTTGTGCTCTTAGATAGAGCACATATAGAAAGCTTTGTGTTTTTTAAAGACCTCATAGTTCCTGTGCATTATAATTTCACTAAACTTCCATGTAAATGTTAAAGTCAATTAGTAGGGACAAAACCTAGGACAAAATCCTACTTGCTTAATCAGTTTAAATTAAGTCCTGGATTTTGGTGCCATCAAATATTCGTATTTTTAAAACTTAAAGATCTGAAACCTGCTGTAAGTGTATGATAGTTCTGACGAATACTGTGTTACCCCAAATTGCAGTCATATTCTCCTATGTAACCTTTTTTTATTCCCCCTGAGCTTTGTTGAAAATGCACTACAGTTCTTCTAGTGTAGCTCCATTGGCTTCTGGAGAGTTATGCCACAGAGGTAGGGTGGTAGGTGTTCTATATGGTGGTATGGTAATAAATGTTAGAACCTGAACTCATGATAGGCTTCTGTTCTTTTGCCTCTTCTTCCAAAACTATAAGTAATAGAAATAAGGAATAAGAAAGGCAACTGAAAAAATGCTATGGGACTGAAATAAAAAAGATTTTCCACTGTTACTCAGATGTTAGAACAAGAGTAAGTTTTAAAGAATTTTCTAAAAATAACAACAAAAGAAACAAGCGCATGCAAATGAACAAGATAATCTTGGCTGTATCAAACATCTGGAAAATATAAGTGCACAGTAAAGAGCTACTCATTTAAAGGATTTAATTTAATAACTCATCCTGTTCAAGAAGATTAACATGTGGCCATGAAATACCTACTTGCCATCAGAATATTTCACCCCAACATAATCGTAGAAAGATTTTTGACACATCTAGTTATATTAGTTTAGGACAACAGCTTTACTATTCATTTTGTGTGGCTACTGTTGCTCCAACTTTGCTAAAAGATATCCTGCATATTTTTCAACTATTAAATGATGCATCTAACTTGGTTGCATTGTTATGGCCATATGGAACCTCCAAGTAACCTTAGTATGTATAGATCCAAAACTGTGCCAGATCTTCATGACTTGATTCTTAGAGTGAGCACTGCCTTTACCACATAAGAAAGCAACAAACAACTGTATCTTGTACAGAGTTAAGAGGCACTTTTTGCAAGTACTTCCGAAATTAAGGCTCTGGCACCTACAAAACTGAAGTTTTTCATGTAGTATTTTCCTTTAGATCTACGGAAAGTCCTTCAACTCCCAACAAAGGTCAAATACTAGCTTAAAAACATGAGACACAAGCAGAAGAGGAAATGGAAATTACGCTGTCTTCTCCTCTCATATGCATTGTGCTGCTTTCAGAGATTCTTTGTGAAAGAAAAAAGAATCTGAAGAAACACCTGAATATGACAGCGTGGTATTCATGAACGATTGCTCAAAGGAGTGTCAGGAAACCTGTGGAAAAGACATTCATGTGGATCAGTTCTGTAATTTTGTATTTGTTTCCTGAGCAAGTGCTTCCCTATGATTTGCATTACTATATACATTAGAAATTGATGGGTGATGTAGCTCCTTATCTCATGGCACTGTTTGTAGCTGTCTGTTTAAGAAACCTTTACAGTCAGACTCAAATTTCAGCATATTGGTGATGTAAGACGTAATTTAAAAATCAACTGAAGATCAAGAGTGGCATTTTAAGCAAATGAATAGGAATGTAGACATATACTATGCTCTTTTTCACCTAAAAGAAGATAATCTGACTCAGATTGCCTCAGAAGGCTTACAACTTTGCTGACACCTTTCTTACTAATAAAATTTTGAGGGAAAAGACCTGTTATATGAACTGCTAGTATTTTCTCAAGTTTCCTGGAAAGCACACTTCTTAAGGATTGCATAGTCTTTAAACAGATGTCACAGGTCAGCACCTTTATAAATTAAATTCAGTGTCAGAATCGGTGTCCAGTTTCCTTTTCTCTTTATTATTTTGACCTGAAACTTACCTTTTTCTTATTAACTTAAGCCTAATAATCAATTTAAAGAAAAAACACAGCAAGAGCATTTTAATGTCACTGTATCGGAGGGGACTGCTTTCCAGTTCTTTTCTTTTTGCATGGAAGAAACCAGAAATCTGCACATTGAAGTAAACTTTGTCTCATCCTCCGTGCCTGAAGGAAGAAGCCTTGATGCCAGAGATTACTGTAATTTGTGAGAAGAAGGAGAAGACAAGTCCAACCTCTCCCCTCTCACCCCATATTCTACATGCATTGCATAGGTATTTTACTCTGTGAAAGTGTTTGTCAAGGGCTGACACCACAGGAGTGCAGCAAAGCTTTCTGCATTAAAAAGAAGAGGGATCCACAGATGGAAGGGATGTTTCAACAAGGACAACCTCAGCAGATCTGACAAATGCATACTTGCTTCACAGTAACCAGTATTAGCTAAAGGGATGGAGTTGGGACCCGCTGCTGAGGGGATTTTGGCTTAAATACTCCTTAGCTGAGTGCTCAGTCTGAGCAAAGCAGTCATAGAGATGTATTCCTGACCGGTCAAGTGCAGCTGTGGCAGGATCTGTATTTGAGATACTAGTTTAGATTGTGACTAATTGTGTTAAAATTATGAAGAAATTAGAGGTACACAAGGCCTAAGGGAGCCAAGTGAAACAGCCAAAACGAAACCTGAGCACATGTAAATATCGTCTGGCCTGAGAGTATCTTACAAGTGTAAAACTAGAGAAATCCAAAAAGTTCAAGGAAGCTTTTAAATGAAACTAAACTCACTTGGGCCAATGTGTAAGTTTTGCTCAAAGTGACATCCAGGTATAACGTTAGATTATGTGAATCCCTAAGGGAGAGCACTGCTTTCTGTAATAGTATGAAACCATAAAAACAGAGAGGACTTTGTAGCATATTATTTCCTCTCCCAGTAAAGAGAAAGTCCTACAATATAAAAGGGACTGGCAATCACAAAGAAACCTATTCACACAGTATTTCAACTACTTGCAGACCAAAAATCATCTCCAGATATTAAACTCAGTCCTGCAATCTGTGAATTACTAAAAATATGCTCATTGGAAACTGTTGATGCCAAACAGCACAAGTCTCATTTGAAGGCTTCCTTATAATGATCTGATATAAACCTAGAAGAAGCAGCTTTTTAGTTGGATAACAGACAAGCAAGAGGCGCTGCATAGGACTGAGGCAATAGGTAACTCCTACAGCCGTGACTGTCACTGTGTGTGCATCCAGCGTGATTGATCTGGTCACTGAAATAAATTGTATTCCTTGTACTTGATAGAACACACCTGCACACAAACATGGAGCAATGAATATTTTCCAGCCTTAAAAAAAATGTTTGGGTCTAGAACCCTAAAAGATTTTCGGGGAAGATTTGGTTTGGCTGTCATTTTACGTGAGCTTGATTGCCATGCTGTTGCCTAGAACACCTGAAAAGAAAATATTTCTCATAAGAGGAAGGGTTCCTTCCCACCCTTTTCAGTTTCAGCTAAGATTGTGCTAAAACATGATCCCATTTCGGCCTCTCTATTTTTATCCCAGCGCTCAGCAGCTGATGAACCGTGCCAGGGTTTAATTCTTCAGAGCTGGCTGGTGCAGGAATCCAGAAGGCCTGAATTCAAGCCTGATTTGAACAGGCCAATGCATCTTTAGTTTTTGCTTGAGTCAATTAGCACCCAATATCAATTTGTGCTAATTCCCAGTCTCTGCAACTTTTCCAGGCCTCTTATGCAAATCAGGCCTGGAAGCAAACAAAAGGTGAATGACCCCGAAGGCTGGTACGGGGCTGGGCACCATTGTTCTCAGGCCATGCATTTCAGTGCTCCATTTGTTCATGTAGGAACACTAGAAAAAATGACAGGCCACAAAGATAACTATCTCCTCAGGCTTCATTATCGTACCCTTTGTTCTGTTCTTGCCAGTGTAGAAAAAGAGGCATTCATGGTCCTGTCACTATATTTAGATTCACTGGATTGTTTTCCCTGTTCCTGTAAATATAGAGGAAGAAAACTGTAATTCTGAGAGTTTGGGAAGTTTTTGCTTTTGTAGAATGAGAAGAGGTTTTAAAGTCAAATCCTTTTTGTAGTCACAAATTGTGCCATGAAATGAGAAATCTTTTGGTAACATTTTCCTGGTGATCTAGAAAATGACTTAAAAACGTAGCACATTTAGGAGCTAAACCAGGGCCTTTCAAATAAAGATTCAGTCATGGAAAAATCAGTTGGATCACACCTGTACTAATCTGTTAATTTAAAACTATTTGAGTAAAAAGGGGCTCAATCTGCAAAACTCAGGTATATTTCCAACACCGTAGCTGTTCAAGGACGCATTCTTGGATTTGGTTTTGGTGTACTTCATGGGAGTCTATTCTTCATCAGATTAGTAAAATAACCTGGTTTTAGAAGAGCTAATATTACAGGCTGAAGTCATGATTGAAAGCGAGGGCAGAGAAAGGAAAAGCAGGATAATGAGGAATTTCGAAAAAACACCATTTTAATATAGCTCAAAATTTGGTTTAAATTGGATACAAGACCTGGGAGAGTTCTTACATCTCCAGGGCTCCCAGCCCTGTCTGCTCTGGCTGTTGTCGGATTGCTCTGGAAGAAACTGGGGTTTGGTATGACATTTTTTTATAATCTTTTTTTATTATTATTTCACTACATGTATTCAATAATCGTGTGTAATATTACTAGTGAATATTCATAATATGGTATAAAATAGGTGCAGAAATATTTTTCTGCTTTCTCTTTAAAGGTTTACGACTGCCTCTTTCTTAAGGCCTTCTGAAATACTCCTTTTTAGTTAGTTAGTTTTTTAAAGATCAAAATGTGTCCTAGTCACATCACAAATCAAACCCTAGTATAAATTTATGGAGCCCTCCTTAAGGGGATTACATTCTGTTTGTATTCTACACTTTGAAATTATTTGGTCCACAAGATACTGAGCTGAAAAATACTTAGCAGCTTCAGTAAGAAAACTTTAAACCTAGCAACCAAAATTTCTCCAAGGTGTAACTGTCTTTACATTCACTTACCTATGATTTTGGGGACTGTGAATAAGAGCACCATCTAGTGATAATCAATAATATGTCAGTATCATGAAAAGGTGATTATTCAGTCTGGACATAAAGGCACACTGCTAATTCACTTAGCAAAGGGATTTGGAGGCTTGAAATGAAACAGTGTTCTAGTTGTGATTTCCAGTTCAGTTTAATGACTAGCATCTTCCCCTAGATACTCCTAAACATGCACAACACATCTAAAGACTAACTTTGGCTGACAGTATGGGTACCTTAAGACAACACTTTAAAACTAACATTTTGTTTCATAAACCAATGATGTAATTTTATTATGTATTAGTGTAACAAACCTCTCCAAGTTTGTGAATGGCTCATTTTATATTGATCAGCATAACATACTTATTCCGCTGACTGAGAATTTAGGTGAAACCATTCAAATTTCCTAAGTATCAAGTTTTTTGGAAAGCCAACAGTTCAGAAACTTTAGGCTTTTTTCAGTCAAGAATGTCAAACATCTGCTCCTGTGTAAGGATCTTAGGCATTAAATAGTATTATATGTTAGAATTTGCTTAAAACATCCATGCTTAATGATAGGTTTTTTTCTAATTTGAAGATTTTTATAAGCGGGTCTCACACTATCCATTCTGCAAGTATTATTTCAGTGTGCAGGAAGATCATTATGAATATATGATAATATATACAGCTATTTATCCCTTGCAGATTCTTTCCATATGCATCCTCTGTAATTAAATCAGTGGCTTATGGCAGCTAGTCTTTGAAGTGATCTCTGCAAAATAGGAAAATGTAATTTGTGGAACAAAGCGCTGATCAGTCTATTCCAGCCACATCTGTTAAGCTCTAGTAGGTCAGAGATTTCTGTGATGAGAGAGTTCATGCAAAGCAGAAAGTTTACTGTGGTTTTTTCAGTCCAAAGGAAATTCACTGGAAGTGACGGGCACCAAGTAACGAGGTTTGAAGTCTGAGGCATTGTTTGCCCACAATTTTCAATGAATTCACTGAAAGCGATGCTTAAGTGAGTAGCTGTACTTGCATATTTAAATAAAAGGACTACCAAGAGCATGGTAAGAGAAAGCAGAGCAAGAACTGGCAGAGAAGACAAGGATTTTTAGAGAGATAAATAAAGAGATCATCTCTTCAGGAGAACCAGTGGTGGTGGTCGAGTAAAGCTAATAAAACTCATTACGTGATTCCCTTTGATTGCAGTACATCTTGGAAACACCTGACATTATACAGGTATAGACAACCATTAACTGTTGCACAATTCTCCATGTAGACACTTTTCTTCTGGAAGAAAAGCAGGTTTTTTTGCAGGACCCTTAGAGCCTTTCCAAAATGATATCGGGTAACTGTTGAAGGTGCATCTACAATAAGATGGGTATGCCAACACAAAGAGTTGCTGTCTGACGTGCCCAGCTGCCGCTGTGCCTGCCACAAAGGTTGTCACCCACAGCTGCTTGGCACTCCTCTCTCTTTCCTCCTCCCTATGCTAACATGGAGGTTTCTACATTTCAAATCTTATAGATGAGCTGCTCATATGATTGTTCCTTGAGTTCTCAGGCAAAAGGAGGTGAGTCATCAAAGCCCTGGTATCTAAATTGTTTAAGAAAAACTTGCTCATTTCAACAAACACAAGCCTGTCTATTTGCAGAGTTGAAGAAAGCAAGAGGGCAGTTACAAGTAACCCCTTCAACCAGTAAACATTTGCAACTGAGAGATATGTCCACAGTCTAAATTTTCTCCTTAGCTTACACTGATACATTATCAGTCCTTTAATAAATGGCCTCTAGTTTCTAGTAATGTCAGCCTACTACCTATTATTAGCAATATTTTCACTCTCTTATAAATATGCAAACTGAAATGTCTGCAACTCAAGTGAGTATCTTTGTCCTTACAAAGACTTCCAAGACAGCTTGGAAATGAAATGTACAATTACCAAATAATTTGAAAAAAGTTACATTATTTAACAGTGTTAGTGGAATATTCCAATGTCTAAGGGTTTTTTGTTCCTTTGAAGGGAATGACTTCTGTTAGACACAGAAAATTGTACTAAGTAGATCCATAGCAAATACTGCTACACCCTTCCCAATGTGGATTTTTATTCATATCTGCTTCTAATTAAATAAATGCACTATATTATACATACTAAGGCCCAATCCTTTGCCCTTTGAAGTCAATGGCAAAGCTCCCATGGAGTTCATGGGAAAAAATGTAACTCTTTTCTTAAAGCTTCCTTTACAGCAATTTCAACTGTTTGGTTTTTAAAACAAAGATTCAGCTTTGCTACCTTTGCCTGCAGACAACGAGCAGTTCCTGATACTCCTTGTATTAGGCTGAGAGTACTAGGAAGGGGAAATTTGGTCGTCTTAAGTTCCCTTTTCATTCTGTTTGTTTTTCTTTTGGTTACTGTAAAGAGTCACAATGGACATACGATTGTCTTGCATTATCTTTATTTTAGAAACTTTCTTGAAATTCAATACTGTAGCAATTTATGCCATACGTGGCATGTTTATGCTATAGAGAACATATCAAACTAAGCCAGCAGTATAGAAAACTACAGCTTATGTACTTTGTTCATAGTTTTGACCCATCACCAGTTCATCTGCTGATGAATTGTAATATAAAGCATGCTCACAAAACCCAAAGCATCCAGCTTCCTAAATGGGACCATATTTCTAAAATATAGTTACAAAAAAGCAAGTTTATAAAATAATGATTCTACAGCTACACAGTCCAGGCTGACATAACTCTTTTGAAGCAAAAGGTTACCCATGCATTTGATGCCCCATCCCAGATGTAGTAAGGAGATATCAAACAAAGAAGGAAACTTAAAGGATTCAAAATACATTTCTGTGGAAGTAGAAAGAAGATTCTTAGATGGTGTTTTGCTGCTAAACAAGAAAAGATTCTGTGCTATGCCCAGGACTGCAGCACATGATAGAGAGCTCACGGTATAAGCCCATTGGCTCTGGCGAGCTTAGAGCTAAGTTTTCATTATAATTTACCTTCCACATAAGCAACAAATAAAGCAGCCACTTCTTCATTGTTCTTAGCACTCCAATGAGAGCAAGGTGCTGCAGTGTTTTGAAGATTTTTGGCTTTCATGCTCAACAGCGTGTTGTATTGGCAGGTAACCAAAAAAATAGCACCTTGATTTTGGTGCAAGCTGAAGTGTTTCAGTCTAAATGTGCATTAGTCTCATCCTAACATCCACACTATGGACTACAGATTCTAATGAAATAGGACAGATGGGAAAAATTACAGAAAAGGAAAAAGAAATCCACTGTGTAACTTGTGTACATTAGGTCTGAAATTTAAAACCTTCAAGCTGATATCCAGGGGTTTTTTTTACTGCCAGTTTCATTCCAGCCAACGAACAGTGCTCGTAAGTACTGGTTGCAATCTAAATGTTATCATTTTTGTCCACAGTTAATTCCATGCACAGAATTGTTCCTCTTAAACTTCAAGCTATCTCTGCAAATCAGTCTCATTTTATAGAGTGCTAAGCATTTAACCCATGAAATATGGTCCCTCAAAGTAATTTCTGTTCTACATATTTTTGCTGTAAATATGAAGAACACTGAGTTCTGTATTTGGAAGAAAGCCCTTCTATGATATGCATGAATTTCTAGCTGTGTCCTCTCAAACAATCTGACACAATCCTAAAGGGCTTTGTAAACAATATTTCCTGTTGTGATATTTTAATGTGAACTTATGTTCACATTATTTTTAATGTGAACTTATGCCAAATGTCTTACTATTACATTCACATTCACAATAAGAATGCAAGGGCAGAAAATACAGAACAATGGAATAGAATAATGTCATGCAGTGTATTTTAAATGTTTCCAGCAAAGGAACTAAAAAAATGAAGCAAAGCTCTATACAAAGCAGCTAATCTAATTTAGTAGGAATACACTGTTTGGTTTTTTCAGTTTGTTTAGTTTAAATCAATGTGAATTATGTTGTTCATTCTATTCCATTGAAAACTCTCCTAGCATGACAGTTGGAGAAGTATCTATTGGAAACAAGCACAAATGAATACTACCATGTATCCAAAGCATGCTTGTATTTGCCTAAATACTGTGGAAAGCATGCCAAAACCAGCTTGGTATGTAGTTCTGTATATCCAAAACAGGGTATACAATCATGTGCTAGTTCAGCCTGCAGTTCTTAAACAACTAGATGGGACTTTAGTACTAAACATTTCCACTGGCACAACAGCTGGAATGCAAAAGTTTGAAACTAGAACACGCAGGCCCCTAACCTTTGGAAGTACATATAAACCTTTGCTGGTAAAGGTGTATGAATTATTTTTGCTCATTATTTTTCCAACTAGCTATGGCAGATTTTCAGGAACAGAGTTATTTAGCAGTCGTCTATTTTAGTTAGGTTTTGAGAACTTTAATTTGTTCCTTTGTTTTGCAAAATAAATTAACCTAACCTCTGTAAAGCCCAGCTTCTTCCCAATTTGTCAATGGAAGTTCTGTCATTTACTTAAAAAGAGGCTGAATTTTGTCATCTAAATATGTGCAAAAATGTACTGGTTATTAAATTGGGTCAAGGCTCATAATGGAGTCAAAATCCCCTCCAGAAAAGATAGAAAAAAACATGATTTTCTACATAACTCCTTATGTGCAAGAATATGTAAATATGCCTTACAGTGTTTTCTGAATATCAGCAAATACTGGCTGTGTCAGATGGTCTGAAGAGTGAATTTGAGAATAAGAGTTTGTCCAGGCTGCAAAAACAAACTATGTTTGGAAATGTATTAGCTAGCAAATTTAAACAAACAGTTTTATATACAGTCCAAGTAAGGCAAGTTGTGTTTAAAATCATGTCGGTTAACTCTAAACTCCCCTCTGTGGCTGCCAAAGTTCAACTAGCATGTTTTAAACATGGCTTGCTCTATCTATGTTAGCATAAAGTTGTATTCAAATTCTGTTTAAAATGTCAATTGATACAAATAAGGAAATATCAGCAGGGTCATGTTAGCTTGGCACTGAGCCTTTACACAGCATGCTGAGCATCTTCATTTCAGACACAGTAGCGTATAGTAAGGCACTACTTGACTATGCGTTAATGAGAATATTTTCAGAAGCAGATGGCCCCAAAGCACCAACTCCAACTATGAGATGACTTGGAGTCATCTGGAGATGCTCTGAAACACAGAACAGTCTCTTACCTTCATCTTACTGGGAGGGGGCTGCTCCTAGGCCATCAGTGCAGAGGCAAGCATGGGAGCAAAAAACCACTGGTGGTTTATACTCATCTCTGTGAGCTAGCACTGAAATGAGCTAGGAGCACGGGCAGAACAGCTACATTTATCATGTCTCAACTAGAATGTAGGGACCAGAATCTCGGCTTTTACTAACCTAGTTTTTCTGCCTGGAAGTGTGAGCACTTGCCAATGGTAACAATGTAAGAGAATGACAGGAACTTGAAAAAGTTTCCTTAAACCCAGCAGCTTTGATGTACTTTGTGGATGTACAAACTGCTTGCTAACGTACCTCTCATACATGTGACAGTGACGTGCTTTGCCTTACCTCAGGATCAAAAGCATAACTGTACTAACACATCTTATCCTTTATTTTTTTTCTACTAGACTAAGTGCAAAGGTCAACTTGATGAAAGCCACTTGGGGTTGTTCTGCATGTGTCAAGTATTTTGGATAAATGCAGGGAGAAAGTCAAACTACCACAACAGAGCCCACCTCTGTATACATCCAGAATTAAGTTATCATATTCAGACATCAGCTTTTCACACTGTTGGTTCAGGTTGTTCCCAAGTCTTTGAGTTTCACTTTCAGTTTCAGGTTCCAATGAATCCAAAATGATGAAACTGAGACTTGAATTGAAATCTGAGCATTTTGATGGACAAGTGCACCAGTCTAAAATGACCAGGCAGCCAGTTGTCACATGTCATTACTGAGCCAAAAGTAAAACTCCTACTTGTGCCACAGCAACAGAAGTCTATTTCAGAAATTGACAAAATAGTCACAAACTCTGTAAGTTTTGCATGAAGCCTAGTTGAAGCCACTGGGTTTAAACCCTGAATTATCAGAGGGTTCATAGGGTTAATTAGGACTATAGGTAACATTTACAAGACAATGGAAAATTGCATGATATTTGGCATGTTTGGACATGAGAAAATGTCTGTAGTAGAGCAAAAATTTTCAGGGTGCAAAACCACCTTGGTAAGACTTTCAAAATATCCATTAAGTTCTTTCAAAGAACTTGATGTTGTCAAGGCTAGGCATTATAATTGTAGTTATGCACTGGCAAAATGGTGTGGTAGAAATTAAAGGAAGGGAAATACTACTATTTTATTTTTATAAAAATTTAGTTAAAAAGGTTACTGAAAAAGTACATAAAATCTGTCAGCACTTTAAAAAAAAATCACTGAGTGTTTCTCCATGTGCAGTTACATATTGTTCTGACACTGATGAAACAGGGAGAGATCAGGATGAATGCTCTCATAGATGTAAAATAGGACAACACCATCCCCTTTGAAGATAGCTGTCTTGCTGAGATGTATGTGTGTAGAAATATCTCTGTATATGCTATACGTAGACCAGAGCACTTCCGGAACTGATGTGATCTGAGTTCAATAACAAGTGAGGCACCTTGTCTCAATAACATTAGTTTCCCCAACGTCTCAAGCATGAAAGCCTACAACACAATTGATCATATGGATTTTTCAGCATCTGTTCATTTTTACTTTTAGGATACTGGCAGGTAAAAGAGGACTGAATTTCCACTGAAGTGCTTAGAGGTCTGAGTCATGGAATATACCGCCCTTGAATACTACAACTATTCGGTTAAGTTCCCAAACTTAAATTAGCAAGACTTTGACAGATACAAACAATACATTCATCAAATTGCTGTTTGGTGTAAGTAACAAATATGCTGAGAATAATGTACCTCTCTTGCAACCAGATAATTTAATGGAGTTACATCATGGTTGAATTATAAATCTAAATCATGTACAGGACAACTCCATTAAATTGCCTGTTGCAAAAGAGGTGCTTCTGAAAGGATATAGCTTTATTATACAGATACACATGTGTGTGTGTGTGTGTGTATGTATATATACATAGCTGGTATTGTTAAGTATTAGTAGAAAAACTCACAGGACTTTCTTTCAAATGCTAGTCCAGAAAATCATCCATTATTTTGTACATAGAGTTTTTATATATTTTAAATTAAAAACTGCAAAGAAATGTACAAGAAAAAAGTTATGATATTCATAAAAAAAGCATTCTTTCATATATCTCACAGTGGAAACAGAAAGGACATCACGTGTCATTTTGCTCTTATATATCTTGAATTCTTAGCCATCTAGGGTCACTGTTGTACCGAGGTTTCCCAACCATCTCCTGCTTTGGGAAAGCTATCCTACGGTGCAATACTGACATGGTTTAGTGTCTTGGTGCATACACAGCACAACTGACACAACCACTGTTTTCCTTGGCTTTATACTCCCGATTATCTTTTTTTTAAAATAACATTCATTTATTAGATATCTTTCTTAGCACAATATATCTTTTGACACAGTATTTAAAATAGATTTTTTTAAGTCATTATGATATATGTGGACAGTTTATAGAATATGCAAATTCTTTTTAAGTGAAAATAATTTTTTATAAAGTGTTTACAACATTAGTGGACATAACAAAGTCAGTTGATGTATGGAGCCAGGGTTGGGAGGAGGAGGGGTGTTAAAGAGCTTGTATGCCTCTACAGAAAATGAGTCAAATGTTTTCAAAATTTATGTTTTGAATAAGAGTTAAAAATTACAAACAAAATGATACTTTGTGATACTTTTTAAAAAAATTAATTTGTTGCAATCTCACATCTAACAAATTACTGAAATATCTGGAATCTTTTAATGGTTGTAAAATTATTTGCTGATGAAAATTTCCTATTTTATGTGCTGGTGAGAAAAAAATACCAAAATATTTCTTGGGAAGGCAGAAGGTTTTTCTCTTATCTCCCTGTTAACACTTTGCATGATAATGGAAGACAATAATTTATACTATAGACAAAACTCTCATTGATTTTAGCGGGAATGCTACTTGCATATATGCTTTAAGAGATAGGCAACAAACAATGGGGGAAGGGTTTATATATTTCTTTATGAATGCGATGAAATAATATTTTAAAAGGCATAAAACAAACTGGTAAAAATTGCATCTGGCAGTGAACTGCAGTGACTTATTTAATTAGCTTTAAAAACAGTATGTTTCCTTTATCAAAAGGGTAGATAAGTGTGCTTTTGGGATTTTTGTATCCTGCCACATTTTCATGGATTATCTCATTTCCCTCCATTTCACATCCCTCTCCCCTTTAGATCTGTATCACAGCCACTGCTCTGCTCATGACGGGGGCCTGAGTGTGCTTCCCTCTGCTGCAGTCCAGGGGTATACCGTGCTCAGCTTGTGTCAGCAACCAGGCGAGCGACCCCTCTGCAGCTTTCCCAGCTCCTGCAAGCTGAGACACCAAAAGCAGAAATACACGCTTCTGACAAAATCTCGGTTGGTGTAAATTGGCAATGACCCACTGGTTCCGTGGAGTTACATTAGTATGCACCAGTGGAGAAGCTGAGCCTTGAACTGAAAAAAACGCAAAACCAAACAATTTTTTATTGTGTTTAGGAAACACAACCTTAGGATTTTGGAGCCAGTAGGAAAATTACTATGCACTAGTTGGGTAATTCTTTATTCTTTCAGGAGTTATTAGCTTCAGTTTTCACCGATAACAGAATAAAAGCTGAAAACATTGCCTCTCCCCAAAAAGGGTGACACACAGTGTAGCTGAAGACCCCCCACCTCGTCGTGCCTCAACCTGACAGTGGTGCCTGACCTGGAGACCCAGTTCTGCATGCCTCAGAGAGAGCCCAGGCTCCCCGGGGAGGAGGGCGAAGCCTGCCGACAGAGTGAGTCCCAAAGCAAGCTGTGGCCTGTCGACTCCAGGTTTCAGGTTTTCAGCCAGATACTAGTGTCAATTTTCAAATCTCACTGATCCTGACCAACTCTTAAGCGTGGAGAAATGAATGATCTGGAACTCATAAAGCACCCAATCCGCCATGCTTGTAACACGCATATGCTGATACCCATGTACTCTTACAAAGGGGGTTCTGAAGTATTGTATTACGTGGCCTTTTGATTGGGTTCATTTGCAAGAAAACAAATTCATGCTTCTTTGATTTTTTTTTCTAAAAATACCTATTTTTATTTTTCTAAATTTAGATATATTTTACTGGTGGATTTTCCATCAGAAGTAAGGCACAACTGGCACCATGTATCTAGTTCTCATATCCCAGGTTTTAGTGGTAAAACAGAACCCAGACTTAAGTGCCACAGTTTAGGATGTGAATATGAAAAAAAAATAATTGTATAGCCCATTTTTATCAGGAAAACTAAAGCTTAATCAGAAGCTTGTGTTCAAACTACTGTGCTTATTACTTTTGGTTTTATGTAATAAGGCCACTTGCCTTTACTTCACTTTTACCGTTACTTACAATTTTTTAAGTTCTAGCTACAAGTTTTCACTAGATGGCAGGGTTCCACTGTCATCTATTATCAGTGGCTTTACTTGCAAAGCAACAGTTGCCCATCGGTGGGAAAAAATTTAAACACATTCAAATTTTGCAAAATATAAAAACAAACAAAAAAAGTAACAGTAATGAGAAAAATGATACTACACTCAATAAATCATAGCTCTGTTACTGAATGTGGTTAATGTTATTGGCTGGAAATCTTTGAAAATAGTAGTGAAAGACGTTGTTTTCTTGACAGAGGAACTAAAAGGACCTTCTTTTGTAAAATGAGGTAGACTTACTGTTTTCTGCTATTTGTGAAAAAGTTAACTAACCAGTAAATTAAATTTAACTAATTAATAAATATATTGACAGTTTAAGAAAGTTCGAGCTTAAATAGCTAAACTACTGATCTAATATACTGTATCAAAGTACAAAAAACTTAACACTCCATGTACTGGATTACTAAGATACTAAAAGGTGATAAGATACATTTTAATCTCTCTCCCTCAATTTAACAAGGCAGAATTCATTGTGTGATTATCGGTCCCAGTATCATTTCAGCCAGTGGTATTTTGCTGACCTCGGAGCTCTGGACAAAATTTGTCTTTCTTCTCTAGGAGAACAGAATGCAGCTCCATACAGTTACATAAACCTTAATAACCGGGACAAATCTTCATTGTTGCACCAGTGGAGAAGCTGTTGCAATGGAGCGAGCACTGATTTTTAACAAAACTACTTTTTAACTATTATTTTTGCAACCTGGGATTACCAATTCTTATCTTTTATTTATTCTCAATTTCTATTGTCTGTTTTGTTCTCATTTTATACATGAAAATAATTTATGAAATGTTCAGTAATTTTCAGTGTTGCTTATGAAATATAAGAGGGAATGTTTGGCATTTATTAAAGCTGTTCTAAGACTGGATAACTTTCCAAAACCAGAGATAACTCAGTGTAATGCTTTCCAGGATTCCCAAAATAGTAAGAACATTTTCTCATGATAAAGCTGTATTTATTCAATGCCTAGAGTAGAAAAAGTAGCATAAATAGATGACTGTAACAGCATTTCCTAATATGAGGTTCAGTTTTGTGATATGCCGAGTGCATTCAAAACCATACAGCGAATCAAACAGGAGCTGAAAAGCATACATCATTTCCCAATTTCAAACCTTTAACACTTAAGAAACTGTTTGCAATACTTGCAAGCTACCAACAAGTAATCATTCCCTTTCTATTGAAACAAACAAAATCAGCACCTGTAGAATCTCTGCAAAACATGTTAGCAAATTCAAGCAAGCACCACACCAACCATTCCACTGGAAGCAGTATATATTTAAACAAACTATTCTCTTCACTTGTGTTCACAAAACACCGATAACATCTTTCTCTCATGATCCTACCTTGGCGATTTGCAAAGGCTGCTTTTGCTCCTTGCCACCTTGCAATCTAAAGCCCCAAGGCGCCCCTCCACTCATAGCAATGCAGAGATAATCCCCTGTGCCCATTTTCGTGGTGCAGTTAGGCAGCATTCATTTACAGAAGAACATGAAAAATTTTGTCTTGCAGATGTTCAGCAAGCTGGAGATTTGTCTGCCAGGCAGAGCTGGAGACCCAGAGCACCACACTGTTGCTGCTGCTGTGTACTGCACTAGCAAATGTAGTCATTCAGAAGAATGTAAGAGCTCCCTCGGATCAAGGGCACAGCCCACTCTTTCGTCAGATTTCTACGCTCAGCCCACCTTCAAAGTCAAGTAAGTAGCGTTGAGGAAATGCACACAAAGAGACTCAGCCATAAGGCAGAAAAGGCTGTATTTAAACATGACTCTCGTGACAGCTAAATCAAAACAACAGCAAAAAGAAGTGTACATTTCCCACTGACAATTTAGGATGTAAGTTTACTTTAGTAAATGGTGCCAGACGTTTTAAACTCTTAATTTACCCATTTTTTGCATTCATACTCCAAACAAAGAAGAAAGCAGAATCTCGAGTGAAACATCGTGTACATCCTCTGAATAAGCGATACATTTGTATTGAACTAGGTTTATGATTTTCATCTCTACCCGGCATGCACTTTCTGCAGCGCTGTGGGTATGAAAAAAACAAAACCCCACAACTTTATAATTTGCTTGTCTTGGAACTGTTTCTTTTGCTGGTTCTCTGTAACCTCAGTATAGTTTAACATGCACTGCTATTTAGCAATGACCTCAATCATTATTGGACCCTAATAATACCTGTTCTTATGCAGCCTGTTGCCTTTTCTACCAGAGAGGGGAAGAGGATTAGTGGAATGAGGTATCAGATCTCTCTACTGATGCTATCAATGGATGATTTGCATTGTGTCATTAAAGGGGAACCTTACTATAAGCATGAAAAAAAAAAGATTCAGTGGGAAGTTAATTTGCCGGTGCCTTACAAAACCTGGGTTCAGTTCTGTTCCCCATTGCTGACTTGGGGTAATGCAGACTGTAAACTGCTGAGCTCCTGCAGGTCTAGTTGCAGTGGTTTAAGAAGTGACTGTTCTTCAGCAAGGGATGAATATTCCCCTAGCTGAGTGTTAACAACTGACAGTGTAAGAGCTTCCACTCGCCTCTGCACAAAGTCCACGAGCTTGGCTTAAATCACGTTGCACTTTGAACTGAGCTGGTTCTAAAGGAGAGCATTCAGCAGGTGGGCAGAAACATCTTTAACAGCCAGACTAATCTATGAAACAAACACCTCTTGCTTCGAGACCCAGGTCGCTGGGGGTTGATGTCAGATTCCCACAGCCTAAATTCCATGGAGGTCCCTGTATGAAGTGGTTTTGGTTGGCTGGTTCTAGGTCTTCTGAGATGTCAGGCCAACAGGAAACACTCGGCATTTAAGTTACACAACTTTGCATCTAAGGAGCTGGTAATTATTGAGGCTTTAAACCTAAGCCCGTGTGTCTTTACAGAACATTAGGCAAAATATCAAGGTAGAGACAAGATCTTCTGTTAAACCGAAGTATTATGGCTGGAAAAAGTAGACAGGCTTTTAGGAACTTAAACCCTTCATCGGGCCTCTGAAGGCACTAAGGTAACCCAAAGATTGGGTAGAGACAAGCTCCCTAACCAAACAGAGGCAAATGTCACTCTCTAAATATCAGGATTTAGTAGGAGGAAGAGTGCTTTCTTTATTGACTGCCAGTCAGAGGCTCTAGAAAAGCAAAACAAGCACAGCTTGCCATATAATTAAATACATAAGGAAAACACTATCAGAGAAGCCATACTTAGAAAGGGAATGGTCTTTAAAGGAACTTTGCTAGACAACCTCTGAGTGAAGATGCCTCGTTTAAAATAACTCAGTTCAAGGTGGCTAACTGCTTCTTATTATGTTGTACAATGTTGATTTGTTGATATAGCAGAGAGTTTTTTAGTCTTTCCCAAGGCAGAATCTTGCTTTAGACAAAATTATCTCCCTTTTGCTTAATGATGCACATTTTTACAGATACTTTTATGACTACAGAATTCTTAAGTATATAGCTGCAAAAAAATACTTTATGACACTCTTTTACCTCAAACCAGGACAGGTAAATACAAAAATAAAAAAAATAAAGAATTAAGGAAAATGTATCACATAATTATCAGCCCTTCAAATGTTATAAGTTTATGATGAAATTTGTATGTTTAACTAATTTTAGGGTGTTTTGAGCTTGTATTAGGCTGTCTTTTATCATTTTGGTAAAGAGAAATAATCAAATCTGATCTCTGTTTCTGAACTTCGTATACTTATTGGAGAAAACAAATTAATGAGAAACACTTCTGCATTTGGATGGTCATATATTTGATGGGAGTTTGTACTAGATATAGAAGCTTCTATCTCGTTTGGCCACATAACAGAACTGTGTAAGATGACAAAACAGAATAATCTTATTAGTCATTGCTCAGCTGAAAAAATAACCAGACAGAACACCAGGATCTGTTTGATTTTGTTGTATGACATAGATGAAATGTCTCCGTACAGCTGCTGAAGTATCACTAGTTGGTGTTCCTCGGCGTTAATTCCCTACCATCTATTGACGTCCTTAAGGCAAAAAAAGCAGAAAGAAGCACTTTAAATTTGATTGTATCATAGCAAAAGACATAGCAAAATCATGCCAATGGTTTTAGCTAAAGTCGCTATGTAAAACATTACAGAAACTTCTCTTAAAAGCAAACTTAACAGTTGTCTACAACATTGTGAGCTAGCTTTTTAGATCCTTAAAGTTGAATACTTTAGTGTTTGTTTAATGTTCTACTGGCTTACTGGCTTCTAATCTGTGAAATCTACATGGCGCTCTAGAAGTTAAATCATCTTGTGGAAGTAATGCCAACAACAGATAACATCATTGGTGCTTTTAGATCTCTGCTCTCCAAAGAAAAATGGTTTTTTTTTTCTCCTGAGTTTCTATATTTATTGTGTAATACTGATTACTCCAGAACAAGTTGTGAATAGAATGTAGTATTTTAAAAAAACAAAAACAAAACCTAACAAACCCCAAATCTTTAAACTAAGAGTAAGCCAGTATAATGACAAAGCTTCATGGACATTTAAACCTGGTACATTTAAACTGATAGAGGACTCTTTGCTTGAACTGGCAAGAATTGCGATCCTGGCAGGAGAACAAAGAAAGGAAAAATAACTTTTTTCTAGTCAGTAAGTTGAGGGGGGTTTATAGCAACAATTCCAAACAAATTGCTGCTTTTTTTCTTCTGAGAGTGAATTTGTTGCTTGCTCCACAGTAAGAAAAACATTTGAAGTCTGTAACTAAACTATTCCCATGATGGCAGACCCAAAGCTTCATATGTCCTAATCTAACAAATAATACTCCATAGGCATTAACAATTCCCATTTGCCTTATATGACTTTCTTAAATGCTTATGCCGCAGCATATCTTGCTTTTTAATACTGGTCTTATCTTGTTGTACATTCTCTGCATCCTTTGGGATTTCTAAATGCTGGTCAGAAACTGGACATCATGATAAAAGTGGAGTCAATCATGGGGTTTGGGACATTTTGGTCTCTGTGGTCTCTATAGCATAAATAAATTGCATAAATTCTGAGATAATTTTGGAAATCCACTGAAAAATTTAAAGCTAATGGCAACCACAGCCACTTAACCACTGCCACCATCTCCACCATTTCACTAAACCCTGAAGATCCAAATCTAGGAAACAACTGATAAGAATTTTAAGTCACAAAGACTAACTTTATTAACTCAGCAAATCACAAATGCCAGAACTCACCCAACATCTATCTGCACCCAAATACAGGTAAAGCTTTGGCTTGAATCTGATTTTCTGTGATGAGGTCTGTATGAAAAAAATTCCAGGTCAAACCCCCACTTGCTCATCTGCTTTCAAGAACTGCCAGTTTAAAAATCTAGCACATTAGCCCTGATGAGCTGTGATAAATTAAGAATAGCCATACTTAGACCAAAGTGAGGCCATCTACCCTAAAATGTTGTCTTTGACAGTGGGTGGAAAAAGGTTGCTTAGGAAAAAGAATAAGAACATGGAAAATGCACGGTACTTTCCTCAGGCAGCCTCCACTGACTTGCACTCAAAAACTTCCTTGGCTGGATGCAGTTCCTCTGTACTTAGTAACAGTTATGAATTTCTCTTCCGTGAACCTTTCCATGTAGTTTCCTCTTGAGCCCACATAACTTTTAGTATCTATAGCTTATTGTAGGAAGTCATCTCTAACTACTTTGTGACACAAAGAATCACCTTTTCTTCTTTGAATCTGGATCCTACAGATTCATTTGATGTCCCCTGCTTCTTCGATCAGAAGAAATTGTAACCAAGCAACCCCCAGCCACACTTTCCAGTCACTTTTTTATAGACCTCTTACATATCCACCTCAGTCATCTTTTTTCAAGGGAAGTAGAATAGAATAATTAGTCATTCTTTATACAGAAGCTGTATTGTACCTTCCATTACCCTTGTTCCCTTTCTCTACGTCCTCTATAGTTCTTATATATCCTTTTATATATCCTTTTTGAGATGGGGGCCTGGAACCCCACACAGTCTTCAGACTGCAGACAAAGTTGGGATTTATACAGTAACATGATGATATCATCTATTTTGTTCTCTAGTTGCTAACCTCAACATTGCTAACATCTGATTTGCTTTTTCAGATGCTGTTGAGTTGATGTTTCCATGGAACTCTTTTAAAATCTTAAAATCTTGTCTGATGATAGTCAGTTCAAAGCTCATTGTTTTATTTGAGAATTAATGTTTTTTTTCCCCAATGTGTATCACTGTATTCTTCTAAGCCATGTTATGGTATGGCTGCTTAGTTTTCTTAAAAGCCTACGGTGAAGGAATTTGTTGAAAGTCTTTTGTAAATCCAAGATCAATCAAATCACCCTCATCCACGTGTTTTTTGATCCCTTCAAAGGACTGCCTTAGGTTTGTGAGGCAAGACTTCCTTTTATGAAAATCTTTTTAACTCTTCCCAGATAAGTCATATTTATCCAGATGTCCACTGTTCCATATTACAGTTTCCACCTATTTGTTTTGTATAGATATTGGGCTGACAGGCTTATGGTTTTCTGAATCTCTCTTGGAACAGTTGTTAAAAAATGGCACTCTAATCTCAGGTAACAGTTTTAAGGAAGAGTCAGCTATTTCAGCCTTGAATTCCTTTAAAGCTCTGTGTGGTCTTAGTGACTACTTCTTAATTTTATTTGCCTCATCTACTGTCACTTGTCCATATATTTTCTTTTCTTATTGTAATAATAATTTATGATTCTAAACAGTTTTACTATAAGTGGATTTATCTAAAATCTAATTTAAATCAAGCAGTTCTGTAGCTCAGTTCAGATGATGTTTTACAAATGTGAGAAGAAGTGAGAAGAAATGAGAAGTATGTTCATCTTTCATTCAGCAATAAAGGAAAAGCTGTCATTTCACCTATAATTTCCTACAATAGTATCCTAGGTCTGTGGATTCTTTAAAAATGCAAACCTTTCCACCCATTCCTTAGTAATGAGGAAGAGAGAGAGGGAAAGGGGATATCATGATCTCTAATTTATCGGCAGCATTTTACTGCAGTAAATACCCAGATGTCTGATTTCCTTCTTTTTATGCATTTCATTTTCTTTTCCTATGTGATTTTTTCCACATAAAACCAACAGAAGCTAGTTCCCTAAAAATGCCTATTTTAACAGCTTTCTTTTAGATTCTAACTGTATCATCTGTAAACAATTTAATAAACTACCCAATTTATTGTAGGATGTGATTTTAGCCAAATGGGAGAATCATCAGGGGGGAAAAAAGAAAAAAAGAAAAAAATTGACAGTGCTTGTTTGTTTGTTTGTTTATGAATTACATGGGAAAAAAACCCACTTGTAAATATATAGCTAGTTTAATGGAACAAAAGATAAAATCACAGCCATGCCACTTAAGAAAACATGACATACAGTCTCTTCCAAATTAAGTGAAAATGGCCTCTTCTAATATATCCCTTCAAATTAGATCTTTTTTTAAAAGTGGCTTCTGCAAGCTGGGTAATGTAAGGCAACACAGCATTGTCCCAAATCATTGCCTAATAACATTCCTTGGTTTGTAGTAGTAAACTCAGTAGCTGCACAAGGTAAAAGCAAATTTTGAAGACAAAGCTAAACATAATTTTCCCCAAACCTTACAGAAGTAGAAGAATAAATTTCTGCTTAATTCATATGCTTAATTCTTGTTCTCCTGAGTCTAGAAGCAACAAGGAACAGAGCCACATGGAAAGGATTTAATTTTCAAAAAAGGAATAAAATGACAGACGAAGTGAATGAAATAGATTGAAGGAAAGTTCAAATGCATGGCTCCAGCTAACATTCATTAAAGCTGATTGCTCTTCATTATTTCCCATCAAATTTCTCTTGTCCTACAAGAGAAATTAGTAGAATCCAGATGTTTTGATTGCATGAGAAACTTTGCAGTGCACTGCCAGCTGAAGAGGGTATGCTGACGGAAAGTACAGACACGGAGTGGTAAAAGTACTAAAAAAAAGTAATACCAAGTCCTTAGTGAAGAGAAAGGAAATTAAAAATACAAGTCCTAGATAATTATTAGCTACCTCTAAGGCCAGACGGGAAAGCTCTGCCCACACTCGTAAGAGGCATGAGCAGTTCCTCACCAGTAAAGGTAAAGGCTTCAAATTTTAATCCCTAATGAGGATTATTAGGCTACGTATAGTGTGATGGGTTGGAATTTCAGAACTAGGCCTGCTTTGGTTTTTTTCCCCCAAATTCAAGACTGGCAAATGAAGTGTAGTGGAAGAAGCAGAGAAATGTACTGAATCTGACTCTGGTGTGAGAAACTGCTTTCTCAGAAACATAAAATAAATCTGATCATGTTTTAGAACCTCAGATGATTCTTTCTCTAAGTGAAAATGCGAAGGGTTGCACTGTCACGTTCTGAAAAACTGTGAAGTCTGCAATCTGCCAATTGTAAGGGGTAGTGCTCCACCAAGCTTCTCTTGAAGGCAGAAAGTAATTTGCTGTTGTTCTCTTCTGGAAACAAATTACCTCACCTCCATACCAGCTCAGCTAAGGTTAATGAATTTTTAGACATTGAGGAAGAGTCAAACTTTCGCCTGTTTATCTTGCCCCTACCCCTTTGCTCCCTGTCGTGTTCTTAGTAGGAAGAGTAATAGTAACTCTAGCCACAGCAAAAGTTTATAAATGCAGGTAGCCCATGCAGAGGAATAACTCTGTTCCTCTTAATGGTAGACTTAGCAACTGTCACAATCGTGCCTTTTGTTATTAAGTATCTCTCTGTGAGTCCTGAGCTGATTGCGTATGCAGTTAGTAACAGGCATTGTTACCTGACAGTTGTGTTAGATCACATTCCCAGCATTTACATGGTTCACGAAGAAGACGATGTAAGTCAGCTGAGAAATGTGAAGTTTGCCATGCCACTCCCAGGAGAGTATTTCTCAGCACTTAGGTTAGCAGGTGTCATCCTAGATGCTTGTAATGGCTTTATCATTATGGTTTTAGGTTGTATTGCAGAAAAAAACAAAAACAAAAACAGGTGAAAGAAGCCACTTTCCTCCAAAACACAGAAACAAAGTTGATATACTTGAGCATTACTGACTGATAACACGATAAATAGAAATTCATGTAGAGAGAGTTCCCCTGTAACTCTACAATTCACCATGGCAGGATGCAGATTAATGACGATCTGCTCTCTAAGCATATGCTTAGGTGGCAACACATCACAGGCCCTCTGTAGCCAAAGATCTGTTGCCATTAAATACAGTGAGTAAAAATGTACGGATAACTCGAGTAAGGAGCCAAGAGTTTGGAGAAGAGAGCTCTGATGTTTCTTTGGTGTTTGTCCTACCTGTTCCTATCACAGCCAGTCCCAGATACTCAGGAAATACCTTCCTGAATTACAGGCTGAAGAGAAATAGACTATTTTTTTCTTCCTGGACTCTCAAAGTCTTTTGAGAAGGATTTTGAGATTCCAGGTGTGCGCAGAAGGCCCCACCACATCCCAGCTGTGCACTACAACAGGAGCTTCCTTTCTCCCACTCCTTTGTATGGGCCAGGCAATTTGGAAGTACAGGTGGTCTGAAAGCACCCAAGGGTCCTGGGAAAGGGGCCAGTAAGATGTATGGAAAGACAAGGATTTCAGAATGTGTCCAAGAATCAAAATAGCTACAAAGGCTCCCCAGGATTTTGTTGGAAGGAAAAAGTAAAACACGTTCACTGCAAGATTTGTGAACATGGAAAAAAGGTTTGTGACACTGGAATAACTACCCGTTCCTTGTTAATCTTGAAGTAAGGGTTTGGGCTAGGATTCATGTTTCCAGGTATGCTGGTTTCACTTATCACTATGTTTTAGCAAGCAAGAACTAAATTTCTCTTGGGATTTCGGGATACTCTTAGGTATATATCTCCATTTCATCTGGATTCCCAGGAGATGGGATGACTACATTTTTGGCTTCAGTAGTTCGGAAAATTCTGATAAAAGATTCTAAAGTAAAAAGAAAATTATTTATGTGGTATTTTCTTTCTGGTTTTGGCAGGGAAAGGTTGCATCACATTCTTCTTAATAGAGCCTACAGGAATCAAAATTTATTTTCTGTGCAAAAACTTTTGAGTCTTGAATGGAACATGCATGTAAGTAGGTGTTCTGTGTTCCTCACCTCTGCCATAATGCTTCACCCTGCTCTTTGAATTGTCATTTAAAGGTGGCGCTTAAGTAACACAACACCTTCTATCTATCTCTTCATCTTAGACAGGCAGCTTTTGTGATCTCTTCCTACTGAAAGAAGCCAGTGCAAACATTTCATGCCTACTTATTGGGCTAAACAAATATACCACGCTAAGCTCTCTTCCAGTGTACTACAGTGAAATGAATCAAGAGTAACCATATCATATTCAGTTAGAAAATATATTTTAGTCATAGCTGAGCTATGAACTAGGCCCAAATAGTCTACTAAATTTGGAAATGATGGTTTAATGTGGAACTGAAGATTGAAGAGATCTTGAAGATTTAACATTAGTCTGATGAATACTCACCTGTATCAAATGTCATGTTTTAAATTTTGTTTCCTATTAGCTAGCATAAAAGTGATTAATTCCCTTTGACTTGTTGCTTTTAAAGAGGTCAATGACTGATTACATGCATGGCCACAGTCCAGCATAAAAATCAACTATTTTTGCATTGCAGTTTAAAGCAGGTATTGTTTGTCACTTGAAAGGCTCATAAGATTGAATTTATCAGTACTGAAAACAAGAATGGGAGAAGCAGAGGAACAACTGAGTTATAATCCAGTATGGGTCTCTGCAAGCTTGGGTTCCGTTTTTATACTTGCAAATTCACATTTAATTTTTGGTGTGGGCCTGTAAAATGGGGAAAATAGCCACTACACAGTGTAACCTTGAGAAATCTGCTTGAAGATTCTGAAGATCTCCGTTTGCAGTTTGATAGTTTGAATCTTCCTGTGGTACCCTGTTCCTCCCTCTTTCCTCTGTACTACAAAAGAAGCTGTAAGATTTGTAAAGCAGTTTCTAACACTCGCTTTACAAATAGAGCAAAGTATTTTGTTCAGTGTCTGCCCCAGCGAGTCTGATGTTGGTGGTTTGAACTACAGCATCTAGCAAAAGGACAGTGCATAAAAAGTTGCTATGGCACCAAGCTACGTCTGCATAAGGCAAACAGCATTGCCCGCTCTTGGCATCTGGATGGTTCTGTTTAGATTTTTACCAGAGAAACAGTAACAACAGAGATGATACAACAAGGACCTCCCTGCATGAAATCTTACCCCCCCTGCAAATAACTGTAATAGATTAAAAAGTAATCCAGGTATCTTCATTCCTGGCTATAGGAACAAGAATTCCAACTCTCTGCTTTGATGACTAATTCCTTTCCAAATGGAGCAGATGATATTAGAAAAGTCTGCCCTGCAAACACACCTCGATGTTTAACCCCTGCCGATCCTACAGCCTTGTCTGTTGTGCTGCATCTTCTTGCCAGGAACCAGTTTCCAGACTTCTCAGCTTCTTCTGTCTTTGGTACAGGCTGCTTCTTTTGGCGATAGTCTACTGTTTAGCTGGTGTTGGCATGGATCTGCCCAATTTCTAGACAATTACCAATGTCTGCAAATCCTGAACAAGTGTATTTTGTGCCTCCACAGAGCAAATCTAGTACAAGTGCTGTGACACCAAGTGTGATATAGAATTTTGCTCCAGTCCTTTGTTATTTTCATGCCAGCTGTATTTCCTGTCCCTTTGTTGCATCCATCTTCCACAAACAATGTGATGATTTTAAAAAAATTAATTCTGTTTTTCTTTGATTTAATTCTGATGTTTATTTTTGTTGATGATGGGGAAGGCATCAATTAGTTAATACTACGGGTATCCAAATAGCGCAAAACCAGTATTTTGAAAAATACTCTTGTAATCCATACTGATATTTTTACAAATGATAGAGAGGCTTTACTGGTATGTAGTACCTCTATTATTTTTCCATGCTTAGGTAAAGATTTTTTACTCTGCATTAATGGTGGTGTAAAGCAGAAGCACAGTGAATGTGAGTGTGAATAAACATAGAAGTATTTGCATCCTGAGTAATTTCAGAGTGATTTTGAAGAGCTGTTTTTCTTATGCAATAGATTCATTCAACAATTATGAGTATTTGTCAGTAAAAATGAATAGAAACCAACTTACCCTGCTTGTGATATCAACTGATCAGAGAAAGGAATATCATCTGAGTAGACAATCAATTACATGGAACAAATATAACTTACTAACAGTGGGACTATACTCACAGTGTGTTGAATCATCACTAGCACGGGCTAAAATACACCTGCATTATTAACTCAACAAACAGAAAAACCAGACTGTAAATTCATCCCATCTTTTCCAAAGAGTAAATCAACCAAAGAGCTAGTTTGCTGTGAAGAGTTTGCCTGCTTCTTACTCAAAGAGTGACTTTTTTTTGATTTAATGATAGTAAGCTTATTTGAATGCTCTTCTATAGCAAGACCGCACTAACACATCAGAAATGTTATACACAGCAGGAAATGTAAAATGATACCAATGGAAGTAAAGCTACTTCATTTCAGATGCTTTTGAATGTAAAAGTGCAATATATCTAAGTTTGAGAAATTCCATACATTCATCAAGCAAACACAGAAAGGATCACATAACTTTCTGCTGTCCTTTCTCAGACTGATGGCTTAATGTTTATTCAGTGCTTTATATATCTTACATTATTCATCAGATTATAATGAGAAGTCCTCATTTTTGTTTTTATGTTACAGTTTGTTATATAGCAATTATGGCAGGGTAATCAAGTCTTGGTTGGGTTTTTTTTGTTTAAGAACTGGTAGCGCAATCTTTCACTCTCATGCATCTTAGTACTAAATTAATTAAAAAAGATAATTGAAATTCACCAACTGAAACATCACAGCAGTTTTCGGAGAACACCGTATCTATCTCCTGTAATGTTCCAGATCGAGTTGCCAGAATGTTGATTTCATTAGAAAACCAAAATAGCAACAATCAGTGAGACTAAGCAGAGGAGCCTCACAGTTTGCAGATACTGAAAAATCCAGAGGCTTAAACTAGCCAGAAAGTCTTTTTTAAAGAAGGCAGCCACTGTCAGTTTTCTAAAGCATGTTCGCTTTTGTAATGTGTGACTTGCATACAACTTACCACAGAGCATTTTATAATCATTTCTGGTTTACTGAGTTTCAGGGAAAGAAAATTGGTTTCAACTAATAGGGGCCAATCTAACAAGAAATCAGGACCTTGGCTTTAATGCAAGTACCCTTTTCACAATTAAATACTCTTTCACTTGCATATCATTTTTCTTCCCTAAATTTAATTTTTTTGCTTTTCAAATATGCCAGTAAACTTTACCAACATTCTCCAAGGTAGGCAAGGAATGCCCTCTGTAGCGGTTGATGTTTGTCCTGTATTTGGGGGAGTTAGGGTCCATGAAGACAAAAGGGTCTATCATTGTGGATTTTCCAGTTGCCAGTGATGTTTAAAAGATTTGGGGAAGGGAAGGAGTGACGCACTCCCAGTCCTTCCTCTCCTCTGCAGGGTATAACAAAATGCAGCCATTTCTAGGGTGAAACAACACAGCTGTTGAAAAGCTACCAACAACTGTACAAGTGCAGCAAAATCACCCAGTTAACAGCAGGGAATGGAGAGTAATATTCAGTCTAAATGCATCTGCAGATGAATTCAGACAGACAGATTGTAAGTTTATGAACTGGAATTCGATTTACGCTCCTTCTCAACTAAAAATATTCTGGAAACTTTAATGAGCACAAGGTGTCCAAACCTCTTTGTGTATGGTATGTGAAAGCAGCCTGAGAGGTAGAACAGCCTTTAACTATCACTGTGATGCGGGAGGTGAGTCCTTAGCAGGAGGAAAAAAGGAGAATCACTTGCATGATCCGTGTGCTCAGCAATCCCTCCTTGTATCCCAGTGGTCCCTCTGACTGGCCAGGCCCAATTTTGGTTCTGGGTACTCTGACTCACCACCTGCTCAATTAGTGTCTGATCTTGAAAAAAAAAACAACCCAACCCCAAAACTGTAAGGAATTAATTCTTCCTCTATTGTGGCCCCATGCCTGAGCTGAAACAGGACTAGGTGATAGTGGATAGTCACTGTACGAAGTATCTATTAACTACTTAAGAGAAAATATATATAGCAATGAATGTATGCCCAGGACTTTAACATTACTGTATTATTTTCCCTGAATAACAGCAGCTACATCAGTCTGATATTCTGAAAACCCTTTGCTCTCTGTGTTTTCATTTTATATAGGGCAGTGTTTAAAGGGTGTACTGCAATAATGTTTTCTAATTGTCACTGAGATTGCGAATCAAAATATCAGTATTCACTTCTGCTGTATCCTTATTTATGTTTCTACTGTGCTTAGTTTTTTATATTACAAATGTAACTGAGTCACAACAGTGATGTATTTCTCCTTACAGTAGTGTTCTGTTTCCTGAAATATTACATCTTTCCATTTTCTTCATGTAGCATTTTCAATCTGAGCTCACAGTCACACTATTTTTTTTCAGAAAAACATAGTCCCTTCAAAATTTGATTGCTTCTTGTTTACCAGTCTTTGCTTTCATTTTAAACAAATACAACCTTTGTAAATAGTAATTTCCATTTTGCTTGTAAAGTGCTTTACACTAAACTGTAAACTGTTTTCCATAGATCTTAACTATACAGTAGACAAAACATTAAAGAAGACTTTAGTGATTATATGTAAGCAAGACAGGAAAAGAAAGTAATCTTTTTATGTAAACAGCTTTTAGGATCCTTCTGATGTTGTGCAAAAGCAAACCTGATGCTTTGGCTGCAGGACATAAAAATGAAATTAAAAGGAGAAAAACAGTTTCAACAAAAAAAGCCTTTTAAAATGTAGAATCTTTGGAATTTAATGAAGTATTCCTTGTGATGAAATAGTCTTCTCTTTAAGAACATACCCAATATTGCCCACATCTTCCCCTAGAGAATGGTTTAGAATATATTTTGATTTAAAAAAAAAAATCATACAGCACTGAACTGCAGATATTTCTCTTGTCACAGCTATGTGTTAACACAATCAACATTAACTGCTACAAAAGCTGTACTATTGCTATCGTTGTGAGAAATATGTGCCCATAGCTCAAATGCATCACAGCATTGTTCTGATTCTTCCTGGCAGCTTGTGGTAAGGCCATCTTTTAAGGACATCCTCTAAATGAAAAGGTCAGGTTAGGATTTAAGCTTCCCAGAATCACACATTGTCTTAATGCAATGTGCTATGAGATGGAGACATGGAGTTCTGCACAGTTTGTCAGGGGCATTTATAGACCTCCAGTAGTAACTTCAGGGAACAGATCAATCCCAAATAATTAAAATAATATTTTTTAAAAAATAATAATATTGGTATGTGAAAGATTTGAGTTAGCCTTCCACAGAGCCTGTATTGGTTCTGTATCCAATAATCTCCCAAGCTGATGGAGGACTATGTGTTTTCTTACTAATAAAACATATTCTAGTGAGAACTCTAAAAGTGAGATTTTAGCAGCAGGGGATTTGCTATTTTTTAATACAGATGAAAAAAAGCATATAGATTTAGACAAATTCTTCTATTTACTTCACCAGTACTAACTCCAAATTAGGTCTGAAATACATGAAATCACATTAGTTTCCAGCAGCATTGGATAGGTACAACTTCAAGATAAATTGATTGTTAAGAAAGGTAATTTAACCTACAAGATAATGATAGAAAAGAAAACAGTCTGATCCTCAGATTTTATGATGCAGTTTAATTAAAATGATTTCATTAAAATGAAGTGACAGCAGTTTAGCAATCCTGCAATCTCATTTTTATGAAATAACTTTCTAGACCAGGAATGCGCTTAAATCTTTAATGATGTTTCCACATTTCTGAAATTGAAAACCTTAAATTACTTTTAATGTTATAAGGGGAAACTGTAGATAAATACTACTTGTAGCTTCAAAACATCCGGACTGTGACATACTGGGTGCCTTTTGTCTCAGTGTTCCAGGCTAAAGGACAACAGAAGGGAAGCTGTATCCTTGGAAAAACGAGGCGTCTTGATCCATTTCCAGAGCAGGCCTGAAAGAGGGGAAGAACTGACAAAGCCATAGCTTCTCCTTGCTATCTTTTGCTGATCTCATCTTTCAGTTTCACTAGAGCTGATTTCAGGGAGGAGAAATCTGATAGTAAGTATTCAGTGGCCAAGTAAGTGCACGGTTCTTCAGCGCTGAATTATCCACAGCTGCTTACTGTTAATAGCTGCAAGCTAGACACAACAGCACTGGGGAACAGCGACCCCCTGTCTCCACAACAAAATAGGGAATGTCCAAACTTAAAGCCGTTATTTTCCTCAGTGGTGTGGTTATTTCAAAAGAATTTTGCATAACGGGAGGTAATTGTATGTGTGCATATAACCAGCAAGAGATAGGGGCGACGAGTGAAACTACAGCGCAGCAATGATGAAAGGCATTGTTTTGCATCCTGCTTGCGAAAGAGTCACTGATACTCCGCCGCCAAAACCACATCCACTTTAACTGATGCTTGTCACCTCCTGGACTAAATTTGCCATTCTGATTAGGCAGTTGTGAGAGATTTGGAAGGTTTTAGATTTTCTCTGACATATGCAACAGTATCGGCTCCGATAACAGGTAGACAAACAGTTGATATTATTCGGTGGTGAACCCAGCTCTGGATAGCAAGTATGAAGACAGGTCAAGACTTGTTCTTGCCCGCTTTGTTTTCCTTGCTGAGGCTTATTGAGAGTCTTTCATGTAAAGGGTGCCTCCGTGTACCTTCATTTTGACGTCTGTTTCAAAGGCACTGGGGTTGTTTTCAGAATTATTTTGTATAGGAATGAATGCCTTTGACAGTCTTGTCTGAGGTGGCCATTACTCAGATTTAGCATCATGTAAAGCGGTTCGCTGCTTTCAAAAGCTTTAAGGTTGTTGAACAAACACTCAAAGGATAAGAAAGCCTATGGACCCTGAATTCCAGGTGCGTATGAGTGATGAAGCTGTCTTTGAGTGATGACTTTTTTTTCTTTTTGCCAGTCTTCTGCCACTTGTTTGGTTTTTTTTTTTTTCTCCTTTAACAGCAATGACTGTTTGTTTTTTGACTGGGAAGAAGAGTCAGTTTACCAATACATCTTTCTCATGTTACTCCCATGTTTCTACTTTGTTAATTAGGAAAACATTGCATCTATCCTATAACCAAGGTGGTATTTTTAAACGTGCTTGAAGAGTAACTAAAACCAGAGTATGCAAACAGGTAAAGTACCTGTATCATATTTCACTCTAGATATTCATGTGGCATAATTTTACATATATATATATACTGCCACAGATAAAAATGTGTTTTTACAGCACATACGAGGAAAAGTACGGTATTTTAGGGACGCGGGCCAACTCGGCTGGGCCGCCGCTGCCCTCCCCTCAGGCTCGCGCCGGGCAGCCGCTGAGGGCACCGCCGCGCTGCCGCCAGTGCGCAGGCGCCGCCGGCGGGGCCGGGCGCGCTCCCGGCCGGGGCGGGGGGGGTTGAAGGCGGCGCGCGGGCAGGCTCAGACGTGGCAGTTGAGTGAGTGCGTGGCCCCGGGCGGAGGCGCGCGCTGGCCCCCGGTAACGGTCCTAACGGCCGCCGCGGGTCCTCGGGCCGCCGCCACAGCCTGTGGGTGCAGCGGCGGTGATCGGGCCCCGCCGGCGGGGCAGCGCCCGGGTGAGCAGCCGCGGGGGTCGGGAGGGGGAGCGCCGCCAGAGGCAGCCGGAGGGGCGGCGGGAGGGCGCAGGAGAGTCGGGGCAGCTGCACCGAGCCGGAGAGCCGGCAGCGGGGCCGGCACGGGAACTGCCGGGTGCCGCCTCACGGCGTGATGGCACCGACCGACCGGTGAGACCTGTTGCGGTGTTAGAGCGACTTAAAATTCTTAGTGAATGGGGATAGAAATGTTAACCGTTTGCAGGTCTTGTACTGAATTGGAGTAAATGTAAGCTTCTGCTTTCGTAGCTTATTCCAAAATGTGTTATTAAAAAAAACCAAACAGATGTAACGTGTGTAGCTGTATTCCATTCTGTGTATATGTGTATGTAGATACATGTACGCACCCTAAAGGTTATTTGCCAAATTGAGATTGCAGCATGCCTTGGGGAGGGACAGCACCTCTTCTGAGGTGATAGGTTACCAAGCACAGCGTCTCTGAAGAAATACAGAGTTAATAGTTCAGTTAGCCAAGAACGTGATCCTCTGTTTTTGATTCCGTTATTCTACTTCTGCATGCACGTAGTGGAGTTTTACATCTTCCCAGAGACATTGGTGCAGTAGAGCATTGCATAGGTACAGCAATCCTGGGGGGGGGGGGGAAGATGACAACCCATTCTGTAATAGCGGTAAATTAAATCGTGGAGAAATGCTTGTGTTAGTGTTGTTCCTCAGGCTATGGGGTGTGAGGTAAACTAGTGTTAAGAGAGACAGGGAGAAAAAAGTTCCGTATCCTGTGGAGTGACATTGTAGTAAACAAACCCAGGAAAAGATCTGGGTTTAGTGAATCCTCTGATCTTTCTCATGCAATTTCCAGAGTGAATCTCTATGTCTCTTGTTAGAACCTGATTGCTAAAACCTTAGGTGATCAGTTTCTGTTGATATTTTGGGTGTTGCCTCCAAACTGTTTTCATCGTCTGTTGGTATATATACATACCTTGGGAAGGGATTAAATATTAAATAGGATCTGGAACGGTGTTCGGTAAACTTATATTATTTTGGTTATGGTTAAAGTTCCTGTCTATCTTCAGCACAACCTCTGCGTGTTTATGCTGTCTGTGGGAAGTTTGACGTGGCAAGATTTTGTGTGTGAGTGAGCTCTGGAGGAAGTCATTTCCCCTGGATGCTGTCGCACCTAAAGGTGGCTGTTGCAGATGCCTCAAAGTGAAAATCTCTTCCTTTGTATATATATACAATTTATATACATCTGTGCCAGTGTGTAGGTAATTTAGTACTGACTTACTGTCTTTTGGAGCAATGAAAGCTCACGCTGCCACGTCTTTTCTGATGTGGGCGGGGGAGGGAAGAAAGTATGGCTGGCAGCACGAAGCCTCTCTGTTTAAACTTTTTTTTTCCTTCTTCCCATGTTTACCTTGTTAACTAAGAAATAGAAGACGACTCCCTAAGATTACNCCCATGTTTACCTTGTTAACTAAGAAATAGGTAATCTTAGGGAGTCGTCTTCTATCTGAAGCAATTTAATACTGCAACGGAGAAATCTTCTGGCACAATGAGGAGTGTGGTTTAGAGGGTTGCGAGGGTAATGTGTGAGGAGGGCTAGGTCCTGTACCCAGCTTAAAGTGATTTCTTGTCCAATGTGGAAGATTGTGGGGTTTTTTTTCAGAAATGTGTGTTTAATATGAGAAGCCCAGAGATGTGTTTTCTGATAGGGATAGCTTTTCTCTGCTGACATGTGCCAGAGCAGCATGAATTTGTTGTGATCTTGGAGCTGCGTGTGATTTTGTGGTGCCTTTGTGCGTGCTTCTGGAGCACAATTCCTGATTTACTTTCATCCAGTTTGCATACTCAAAGATCAATGCATGGCTCAAGTCTAAGAATATGAAGTACAGGTGGTTGGGAAAGCTATTTCAAAGGAACATTTAACATCTAAAATGCTAGTTTATATCATGTATCTTTAGTTCTTTGTGGACCTATGTACTTGGGACTCTGCAGAAGTCGTAAGTTCTCATTCAGGGTTTGGATCCTCAGCATTTCTCAAAACAATTTTAATTTGAGTGTCAAGAAACTTGGTGGAATCCTGGTGTTGTTAAATTCAATATGAAGTCAAAATAAAAAATTCTCTCTTGCATGGAAAAGAGAAAGCTAGCTATCAAGGCTGCAAAGTGTACAACTTCAATAACTTTTCAAATCCGGTGTTGGCAAGGGCACTGTACCTGAAAACTAGTCTTATGAAATACAATAATCTGGTTTAGTAGTGCAGAGTTTTTCAGATTTTCTAGTTCTAATCTTAAATGATTGCAATTATCAGCATACTCTTCCCTGAAAGTTTCCTCAGATTTTCGTAAAAGTTTCTTTTATTGTGCTTAACAAAATCTGACTGCAAGAAAGAAAATAAGTCTTGTGAATGCTCTCATCATTAGAAACCTTTTTCTGGCTTGCTTTTAATCAAATTCTTGGTTTTGTTGTTTTCTTTTGGTTTTGTTTGTGGGGTTTTTTTCTTCTTGAACAACAACAGAATCAAGATGTGAACGCTTAGGGAAAAGATGCCTGGTAATAGCAAAGACAACAAGGTCCTTTTTCCCCCTACGATGTGTCTTTTGTCTTTTGGGGAGCACAGTTCACAGCCTTTTGAAACGCACAAAGAGTGAAGAGTAGTATCAGGTGTCACTTTCTCTTTTGCAGATTCTTAAAGAGGACCCGATACTACGAATGAGAATATTGCCATCATGAGTCAACAAGGCTATGTTGCAGCTCCTCCATATTCCCAATCCCAGCCAGGAATAGGAGGCTTTTCTGCAGGTTTTGGACCACCTAATTCTTCACTTCATTATGGGCATTACGGGGACCCTAACTCCTCATACTCAACGCCTCAACCAGGTATGAAATTGTCTTAAAATGTGGGTTTGGAGTCTACTTTTCTATGAAGGCATTTTGCATCTCTTTTTCTTACTCATGTCAGCACAAAATACTCAATTTTAGACTGCTACTGCAATGGGATCCCGCACTAGCTTTGTCTGTGTTATTGCTGATGCTCAGATGTTGATGTAAGATGGGTATCTGACCTTTGTGTGTGAATTACATTGTCCAGGAAGCAATAAGCACCAGTGCTTAATGCAGTATTATGAGTAATACCCAATACAGAGAATTATAAAAGAGGCAATTTCTGGGAATAGAGAAATGTTTCTCAACTCATGTTAATGGCAAGCAAGCTGTCAGAAATGGATTGTATTCTTCACAATAGGACCCCTACCCTACTGAATCCTTGAGCACAAAATTGCCTATGAGTATGAGTTGGTGGTCTCCTACTTAAGTTTGCTTACTGGGTGATGTATTTGGATAATGAGTGGTAAGTAGAGCCCATCTGCTTTCTAACCACTCAGGAGACAATTGCTTTCTATGAGGAAGGGCTCCTTGGGTACAATCAGAGGGGATATTTGCTTTATTTCTACCAGCATAATCAGCTATAGCTAATGTAATTGACATCCAACAGATAAACATGACCATCTTTGTCTCTTCTTTACTTTTCATTAATTTTAACTACTGATATGTGGCTTCAGTTCTTCCCAGAAGTAAATTATATGAGTATACGGTGGCTGAAGCCTAAAAAAGAAATCATTTGAGAGCATGGAATTTAAGGCCGTTTTGCTGTATGGAAGTCATGCTGGTCTAATTTCAGTAGAGTCAAAGTGGGCACACTAGACTAGTGAATGTGGAAAATATCCAGAGTAAGGTTTCCTCTTCCTTCTGTAAGTCTACTAATGTACATAGCCAAAATAGGGAGACAGGAAGAGGGACCATCTCAATATTTTGCCTGATGCCACAGGGGGAAATTAGTTAAAATAGTAAAGATGTCTGAAGTATTCCCTAAAGCATCTTAAAAAAGTATTTGTTAAAATTTTGAATAACATTTAGATTATAAGTTACATTAAATTTAGTATTTGAGATGGTGGAGTAGGGTAATGGCAGAACTGAGTATCCAAGTATATTGAGTCTTTTAAATATTCTGGGGTGTCCTTGATTTTTGTGTTATTGGGAAAACAGAAAAAAGAAGTTGTTTTACCCAGTTTCTCTAAAACTTATTAAAGACAGCAGAAGTTGTGTTACCTTAATCCAGTGCTGAGTATAGTCAGAAGGTAGAACTACTGGTAATTGGCTTATTAGAGTACTTGGGAAAAATACCAGTTTTGGTACCAAATAAATTTTTGATGTTAGTAATTTAAAGGAAAATAATTCAAGAAATACAGGTTGAAGAGCTGTTTATTCAGCACTGCTGTTTACATAAACTACGGTCTCTTCACAGTCACTGTTCTAGATCTGAATTAAGAACCATTTTTAGCATAGGTGTACAGCTTCTACATATGGAGGCCATTTTTTTTTTAAAGGGTGTTCCGATTTTTCTTTCTGATCGTGGTCTCTGAAATTAAAGGGACCTCTTCTACCTATAAAGGTAACTGGGTGACAGGGAATTACCAGTATCCCAAATTCAATTGTAGGGTCTGTTCATTCTTGCTTCTTTCTTACTGTCTCTCTTTGGTTCTTTTGCTGGAAAGTTAACAACTACTATTTCTCCCTTTTTCCTATCTGTTCTTTTTCATATGTGTTTCTACAGCTGACTAAAAATCTTTCCTTGCTTATGGAATCACAGAATAACTGAGGTTGGAGGGGGCATCTAGAGGTCATCTGGTCCAACTCCCCTGCTCAGTCAGGGTCACCTGGAGACAGTATTCTTATTGCTAGAGCAGGGGCATACACTTGTATTGCTTGGCGATCTTGTGCTTTGTTAAGGGGTTCTTACATAAAATTGCTTAATCTTTTGCAGGTGTGTCGAAATCAACTGTGCCTTTTGGAACGCCAGCTTCTGTTGGGCCTCCACCACCTGGTACACATCAATTCAGCCAGACCAATTTCCAAAATGGGCCCAACACACCAGGGCAACAGCCACACAGGTGACTTTCAAGAATTAATAAATGAGATGTAAGCTATTTGACCTCTGTTACCTCTCTTTGGCTGCTTCACTGACATTTAAGTAAGGCATCCCTTTTATCTTCAGCATTTCTGACTTACTAAAATTCTAACTGGATCTTCTAGTTCGGTTCCTTGTGGTGTTAAACTGCCAGATCATACAGTATGATCTGTAGTCTTACTAAGTTCCATTTTACAGCAAATCACCTTTATCATGCACTGTTTGTTTTATTTTTAATTATTCTTTCTTCTTGATCTTAGACCTATTGCTTCAAAGCAGCAGTAAGGTGTTTTAAGTGCTGTTTTGATATAGAAGTTGCATTATTTTGTTCACTTTCTGATGTCTTAATACTCCTTTGTTGTGAGGTACCAAGAAATCGTTATTTACAAATTAATAGTTGGCAGCAAGTTTTGACTAGAAGCTGATGCATGTCTCTATCTGTAGTTCAGCCCCTACCTTGTTAGGATGTCTTTGCTTCATTGTTGTGGGATCACAGCCAAGACTCCATAGAGTACTTTAAAGACATTTTATAATACAGTTTTATTATATGCTCTTAGATGGATGACTGCTACTCTTTTGCTTCAATCTGAGATTGACTATGAAGAGTTTATTTGAAGTGCAGTTGTCCTGCCTCCACTGCTCACAGGAAGAAGTGAAGGAGACAGGAGTAGGGAAGGGAGAAAATAGGGACAGGTGGAAGCTGTAAAAAGAAGTCTGGGAAAAATGATCTTACAAGGGGATAGCGAAGCTTTACACAGTGGTTATATTGCAGGTAGTTGTAAGTGGGTAAATATGTAATATAGCTGTTTTGGTGAACTTGACACCATTAAACAACATTCTTGGTTTAGTTGTTTAGTCTTAATCTGCTTCTGTGCTTTTTAGTTGTTGCATAGTTATTTGTGTTCAAATAAAGTTATGCGTATGTTTTATTAGGCATCGAAATAGGTAAGCCTGTTTGATGTCTGTGTGTTTTCACTGTGTAAAGGAGGACCCAAAGAGACGGGTGATCTATTGTAAAACAGAATGTACTAATGCATAGGGAGAAGCAGTTGTTGTCCTGAAGATGCAACCAGGTGAACAGACTCAAGTTGACATGACCAACCCAGCAAAATACTGATTCTCTTTCCCAGCTTCCAGTCTTTGCCCTGACAGCTGCATGTTTACTTTTTTTCACCTGATCTTGTTTTATTCCCAAATTACTGAGAGCTGCTCTTCTAGGCTGAGAAATTTCCACATTGAAATTTCAAGGAAAGTGAGTTCTACTTCTCTTGATATAGCCAAGCCGCTCCTCAGTTTTAGAAGTGGTCATAGGAAAATCAGTGTAGGTCTTTGGGAGATAGCCTGAGATCTTGTTTTTCCAGAGTGAAATAGTCTAGTAGAAAATATCTTTGTAAGCCATATGTATGTTACCTCTTTCTTTTCTGTAGTTGTTTTTCTTGCATTCATGTTTTTCCATATCTGATAATAATGAAGAAGTTTTCCCCTACCTGCATCTTCTTTTTTCATCTACTACAGAAAACTCCTGAACAGTTTCTCACTTCATTTTTCTCTCTCCACAGATTTTTCTCCTAATCATCTTCACCCATCCCCAGTAGGGAATCTTCTTTTATAAGCATGTAAATGGGATGGAGTGATGCGATATGTTCAGAAGCTTGTGTTTCTTAATCTTCAAGCTTTCATATAGTTATTACCACTCTCTCTTTGCTGTAGCATACTCCCTCTTTGTTTCTAATGAGTATGTAAACAAACATGTACTGTCCTTTTTTTTTTTCTAAACAAACATGCATTCTCTCTGTGCTTTGTGACCATTCTAATACAAGTATACATTTTCTGAGCAGAAAGTGAGCACGCTCTCTTAAGAGAGTTTGTCTGCCCTATAATTAATTGTTTCAGCACCACCCTTGAAGGTATGAGACCTTCTAGAATTATGGTTGGTTGATGTAATTTTTTGCATAACTGCACTGATTTTTCCCTTTAGGTTTCAAGGCCCTCCACCTCCAAGCAATACAGGACCTTCCTATCCTCCCTACAGTCATCAGTCACAACCAGCCTACCCAAATACTGCGTCCACTTCATCTACAGCACAACTTGCTAACCAGCTCAACAGCATGCAGATAAATAGCTATGGTAATCAGTTTTATCTGATCTGATTAACTTTTTCTCAGTTACATCTATTAAGACTATGATAATTAGAAACTTATTGAACTTCTGTATAAACAGAAGATGAAATCTTTGACCACTATCATTTGCTCAAGTTGTTAGATTTCTTCAATCTCATCCTATTCCTTAAATCAATATTCTTGAGTTAATTCTGAATTGATGTTTGATGAACCTTCTTTCAGAGTCGGCTATCTTATCAGTCACTTCTCAAATTACTTGTTGATCCTGTTGGTAACGGCCACAGTGTGAACAATAATATGCAGACAGGGTTTCACTTTTCTCAGCTTTTTAGAGTTTCTCTCTGTTTTGAAACTATCTTATTCTTTTTTTGTTCAAATCTTATAGTTTAGTTTTTCATCTAAATTTATTTGCATTTATTTTGAGGTTAAAACATCTCACACCTAAGCCATGAGCTGAAAATGTGATCATGTGATTCTTCCATGTAAATTACTTCCCACCACTACTTTTCTGTTTGGTTATATCTGCTTTTCTTGAGTACTTCCTGTTGAAATTTATCACTTCTTTTAAAAGGAGTGGAATTTAGTTAGCATCTTGTTTTGCTGGGGCCAGTGTGCCTAGGAGGATCATTTTTTTTTAAATGAGGATCACTCTGGTGGTTGATGCCTTTGTAAGGTATGTGTAAAGGTGACCAGTTCAGGCTGCGCTGATACTCTATCACTGTTCCTACTCTGGCTTTACGAGTTGCTGGTTTGACTTGAATGAAACCTGCATAACTACCATGGGTCTGACCCTCTGTTTGTACAATCGCTTGTGAAAACTTATACCTTCTTCACCTCAGAAGAATTAATTTAGAGTCTAATTCAGCCTTGAGGTACTGAACTGCAAGTGCACAATTAACTCGGACCTTTTTATACAGGATGAGGCGTGGCCCAGCACCTCTAGAGCACTTTGTGTATAGCAACTCTCATTATTTGGAGCAATTTTTTTTTTTCCTTCCTGTCTTCATTATATTGCCTTCAGCAATATTTATGTAAAATATAATGTTCTTGCTTATCATGTTACATGCTGGAAGGTTCAGATACCCTTCAGACCACTGAAAGCAACTCTACCTCTGTGTTGGGTTTTGTTCTTATTTTTCCTTAGCTGTAAGTCTAAGTTGGTATAGCTTGACAGAGTGCTGAAATTCACAGCTTGTAAAGCTACTGGAGTGATGTTTGTTTGTACCAGATAAGAACCTGAGATTGTGTTTTGCATGTGAATTTTTTTTTTCAGTTAACATGCCTGACAGAAGATGCATTTCAATATTTGTATATTAACATGTGGTCCTTTTGCTCCAAACCTAATTTTGGTTATTTTTTTAACTTTCTTGAAAATTATTTTCTGTAGGTCTTTGGGGAGAAGTTTGACTAAAAAATATGGGTTTTGTAAAGGAATAAGTATTTACAGATTGTAAGTCTCAAAACTCTATTTCCAGGGTCCTCTTAATTCTAATTGGAATCTGGATCTTATAAACAACAAACTATTCCTCACCAGTGTGTACAAAATAATTCCCACATGTTTCATCTTTTGGCATCAAAACCAGAAGATTGTGGTAAACCAGTTAAAATGAGTGGATTTATCTTCCATCGAACCTGTCATGGTGAAATGCAACTAGCAGACTAACAAAAACATGCCACATAAGAGAAATTGATTATTAAGCAAAAAGAATGTTGTTTCACATTATGAAATTGTTTCAAAAGCAAATAGTGATTTATGTGTATTCCAATCAAGAATTGTCAAAGGCTGGCTTTCCTCTCTCTTTCCCCATCCACCCCAGCTGCAGGGTTTTATTGAAAATAGAGCCAAAAGAAATAAAATTGAATGTCTGAGTCAGTTCAGACTTATACCATGAGATCAGATTTGTTATGTGAACAGGCGTTCAGAATCCCCACAACACTGCACCGTCGGTGCAGGATATAATACTGCAAATATGTTGTAAATGTATTGAGCAAAAATAGAACACCTTCCACATAGTTAGCTGGGTAAAAAATGATAACCTACTGATGTAATTTCTTACTCAGGTCCTGGCACTACTCCAAGCTCTCGCATGTCTTCTGGGCATCCGGCATCTTTTCAGGGTCCACAACTACCACCACCAACCCAGCAGCAAATCGCTTTACCACCTGGGTCACAGGTTCCTCCACCAGCAAGTAATGTTAATGGCCTTTGTGCTCAACCATCGTTGCCTCCTATGGCCAGACCAGATGGAATCCCTGGACCTGTCCCCCCAAATCCGAACTTGCAACAGCTTTCGGGACAGCCTCCAGGGCCTGGATATCATCCTCAGCAAGGTAAGGAAGGATCTTTGTTAGGTAACTGAAAACAAAATGTCCATGGGGAATCACTGGTGGAACTGCAGCCATTCATGGTTGATGTTCTGTCTTCTGACTTGGAAAAATGAAAATTTGATCCTCTTTTTGTAGAATGGAAAGATTTGCTTTGTCAGTCAGTGCATTCAGGGCAGGCTTTTGTTTATGCTTTCGTTCAAAAGTTTAGCACTCTATTAAGACTGTAACAAGAAAAAAGAGATTAATTTAGATCAGTAAGAGAATTATTTGGTTAGTGATGGGTAAAGCCACAACTTACTACAGAAAGAAGTTTTTCTTATGCTCTCTAAAGGTATAGGTTGCTCTCTGTCGTATAGTGTTGTCTGTCATAAGCAGCTTTCAAAAATGCTGTACTATAGCAATAAAGAATGGTAAATAAATACAATTGTTTCACCTGACATAGGTCTGTCAAACAGTTATTTTGACTACTAAAAAGCCAACTAAGTAGACCGGTTTGCATTGACTGATATTAGGGGAGAGAATCTCACTCATGTAATGTCCTGGTTTGAGTAGCTGTGGTAATCTCTGCTAACCATCCTACTTGACATATACCTGAAGACTTTGGAACCAAAGTTGTCACACCTGGTCTTATGTTTACTTTTAAAACACAGACCGCAGGAGCCAAAGTAATCCATCTCTTTTACTTGCTGAAAACAGAAGGGAAGGAGACGTTGCATTTAACTGAGTAAGAATGAATTGTATGGCAAAAGTTGATGTTAAAAATTGATATTGCAACTTAAATACTTTAAAGGGATTGTAATTTGTAACTCTGCAGCGAACTATGGTCCTCTGATGACAGGATCTCAACTGTCTTATCCTGGTGCTTTTCCTGGGGGTCCAGCACAGCTCCCAGGTCCACAGCAGAAGAAGCTTGATCCTGACTCTATTCCAAGCCCGGTAAGTAATGCAGCACTAATTTTTTATGAAAGTAAATTTCTGCTGCATTTAAGATAAAGGAATGACAATGCTAACGTATTTATTTTAGTTGGTGGGTTTTTTTGTAACATAAAATTGCAATTACATGACTTGGTTCACGAGTTATGTTCCAGTTTTAGTACTGAAGAGGCTTTATTAATTTTACCTAATGTGGGAAATACCCATGACTCCAAATACTTTAATAGGAATTCTCAACAGGATTGTCAGTATGACAGTAAGCAGTACTGAAGGATTACTTGCATTCACTGCAGCTAATCACGTTTCCTTTTCACTCTGGCAAGTTTGAAGGCTTAAACTTAGTAACAGATACCTAAAGTAGGATTTGTGCAGAATACAGGTGTGTGAACTCTAAAACTGTAATCCTGGAAATGCTGAGAAATCCCATGCTCAAAAACCTCACCATTTGATTTCAGGAGTTTCCCAGGCAACTAGAATTGTTTGCCTGAGCACCCTTCCAGTTTCTGCAGCCTTGTAAAGATTTCAGTAGCTTGGAATATACTTAATATTATACTTAATAATCTTCATACAGGTTGAAGAGGCTCAGCTGTTAAAGCACACCCAAACATGCACTGGTGGGACAGTGACAAGTAGGCTAATTGTTACTCAAAGGAATAACCTAGTCAGATGCAGGCTGCATTTAACTTGTTTATTGAGAACAGCTGATTGAAATAGAGGGAGAACTCATGGGGAAAACACATTCTGATGCACACACTTATACTGGTTCTGGCAATCCAAACAGGTCAAATGGTCCTTGGAGAGTCAGGGTTCTTGAAGCAGGCTGTCTCCCTAGAACTTTCTACTTAAAAAAATGTATTAACCACCACACTGTAAGCTAGCCTGGGGGAAGGACTCATCCACTTCTGTGCTGCAGCAGTATTGCTGTATGGGAAAGAATTTGCGTCCCACTGAGATGAGGGAAAAGCATTTGTGTAAAAGCTGGACTCTGTCTACTAGGGAGCAGCCCTGCTTCTTTAAATTGGGATATTCTTTTGTCATTCTAGAAAAGATTATTTGTTTTATCCAGTGGTGGTTTTGATGTAAAATCCCCAGAATTTTGGAAAAATGCTTGTTGATAATCACTTAGAGGTTAATGTAAAAACTGCAATTGCCTTTGTTAAAGGCAATTTTCAAGTTAAATTTAACCAAAAACCATTTTGTAAAAAAAACCAAAACCAAATGATCTGAGGGCTGGAGCACCCCTCCTGTGAGGAGAGGCTGAAAGAGTTGGGACTGTTCAGCCTGGAGAAGAGAAGGCTCTGGGGAGATCTTATTGCGGCCTTCCAGTACCTAAAGGGGGCCTACAGGAGAGCTGGGGAAGGACTTTTTACTAGGGCATGTAGAGACAGGACGAGGGGGAATGGCTTCAAACTGGAAGAGGGCAGGTTTAGATTGAACATTAGGAAGAAGTTTTTCACTTCGAGGGTGGTAGGGCACTGGAACAGGTTGCCCAGAGAGGTTGTTGAGGCCCCATCCCTGGAGGTGTTCAAGGCCAGGCTGGACGTGGCCTTGGACAACCTGGTCTAGTGGGAGGTGTCCCTGCCCATGGCAGGGGGGTTGGAACTTGATGATCTTCAAGGTCCTTTCCAACCTAAACCATTCTATGATTCTATGAACTAACCAAAAAAAACCCAACCTGAACTCAGTGTCTGTATAATTAACAAATGCCCTTAATTGGTCAGTCATTCCTAGTGTTTCTGTATGGTGCTTTTTACATAAGAAGGACAAAATGGTCTTGTCTAATTAAAAAAATAAAAGGGGGGGGGCGGGGAGAAGGAGGTCTGTCATGAAAGCATGGACTGATGTCTTGTTTCAATTACACATGTAGAATAAACAGCCTTGACTATGACAGCAATGTTAAAATAGGTTAAAAGGTTTGTTTAAGCAGCACAGAGAGGATCAAAATGACATGTTTAAAAGAAACACGATCTGGGTCAACGTCTGTAAAGGGCAAAAAGCTAATTCAGAATGAGGAATAAGTATGACCATGTGTATTTCTCTTGTTGTATTTACATTATATAATTACAGTAGTGTTGCCAGATAAATTTGCTTCTTATCTGTAGCCATTGTTGATTTATATTTTCTTACATATGTTGGAGGTTGATATGTGCTCTGACAACATCTATGAAAACTAGCATCTGGGCTTTGTCAACAATTATTTCCAAGAACACTGATACATTTAGGTCAGCTAAATGCAGAATACCATGGTACATTGATCCTTTGCAGAGCTAAGTCTGAAAGTGGTTTGCTTTCTTTAGCCAGCGGACCTTTTTAGAGCAAAACCTTTTTCCTTCTAATGTAAGAGTTAGCAATAAGTATACAAGCCAAGGAGGGAGGGAAAAGTAATCAAGCAGAAGATATAACAAGCTCTCCAAGGAATGTATTGTATATTTAAATTGCAATACGAAAACTTTATTGGGGCGGGAGAAAGTTACAGGCCCCAGATTATTTCCAGTGTCTTAGGAAATACCTCTTGGATGATGATCAATAGACTCTGTGCAACTAATTTTTTCTTCTCTGTTTGCTTTCCAACAGAGGCTTCTGAACTTTCCTAGCTATTATTAGAAATTTATGCAGTGTAGAGATACGATTCCATGGGATACAGCAGCAGTGGCAAAGCCAGTTTCAGAAATTCCCTGTGTCATTCCTCTTGCCTCTCACAGTTGTTCTGCTACACTCTAAACCAGATTGCTGAAAAGATAGCTTCTTTGAGGGAAGAGGAGGAATAATGATATCATCTCAGTGATCGGGTTTATGGCATGGAACAAAAGCTGTGATTGCTCTCCTTTACTTTCTTTCTAGGAGGAAGCTCACGACATGGTAGTCTGACTTAGAGAGTGAAAATGCTGAGATCCACTGTTGAAATGCTACCTAATGGCCAACAAGGCTTTTCTTAGGAGTTTAAATTGCTGCTTTCTAAATGGCAGTGCTGAAACATAGCTCAGCTAGCAAGGTCATATACTATGTAGATTATTGTTTATTTCTTAACCATCCTATGCCTAGTCAGGAGGAATGAGGGCTAACTCCTCCCACCATTGCAATCTGATCAATTAACTGTACATTCATTTATGAAGAACAGCAGCTGGCACAGCTATGGTCATACAAAAGATAACCTGCTGCATACAGCATCTGAGTAAGCTGATGCAACCTCGCACTTCAGTTTGATCTGGGAGAATGGAAGACCAGATTCAGTAACAAGGATTTATTTACACCACCACTCTCCTGACTAGCCTCTCTTGAAAAGGTCTGTCCTCCTAGCAGTCAATATACTTTAAACAACTCATTTGTTCACTGTATATAGGTCTTATCCACGCCGACGTGTAGTGTTACCCCTGAGTTCCAACAGGCAACTGTGGTTGTAAATGAGTTATACTGCTCAGCTGTCTGTATAGTTTTCTGGTTGTTAAGTGTCGTAGAAGCCTGTATTATGATAGGTTTGTAGCACCTCTGTATAAGACAATGACAATAGTGTTACTTGGTGTAGATGTTAGCGTAACTGTTTATGAGTGTAACTGAATGCATGGCTTACCTTTGTCATACTGTTCTTCTTCTTTATCAGATTCAAGTAATTGAAAATGATAAGACTTCTAGGGGAGGGCAGATCTATGCTACAAACACAAGAGGACAGGTTCCTCCTCTTGTTACCACAGACTGCGTAATCCAAGACCAAGGTAACTGTCCTTGTTACTGATTTGGGAGCCTTTCTAGGTGAAGTCAAATATAATTTAAAAACAAAACAAAAAACCAGACTAAATACATTTCTCATCTGAAAATGTTGCTGCTTACTCTAAATTGGACATGAAATGGGAAACTCCTTTTTACTCCCTTTAAAGAAAATAAAAAAGGGTGGTGAGGGGGAGAAGTGAGAGTTGAATTCTTACACCTTGGGTGAACACCTCCTCTACCCTTCCTGACCTTTAAAATTAATATGAGAATAGTTGAGACAGCTTTTCTTTTTAACTTAAAATTTTTCACAGTTTTAAATTTCAAGTTGAAAATTCTTTTTAGATTCTTCTGAAATTTTAAAAGTTGGACAAGGAGCAATGAGACTAGCACTGTTATGTTTTAAGATACAAATCTTGGAAAATTCTATTCAAGCAACAGGGGCAGGGTACAAGCTGTCTAGTTGACTTTATTTTTTCCTTTGGCCAATGTATCTGCCTTTGCCTCTGCCTAGATCCTGGAAGTACAATATTCCATGTGCTGCTGTTGACAGCAGACTTAGTATTTTAATGTAGATTAAACTGATGGTATCGTTTAGTCCAGCATTAATTTAGCAGTGCATGGATAAACTGTATAAAATGTACAAACACGTCAAGATTTTTTTGCATTATCTGAGAATGGGGTAATGCAGTTCTGATGAACAAAGAAATTCCTTTCAAGAAGCTGAGCAGAGCTGCTCAGTTAAAAAGATGGTTAAAAGAGGTGCTGATGGTTAAAAAGGAATGTAAGGAAACTGATTTCTGAACTCCTGTTGCCTTTCAGTGCTCTTGCCTGCAATGCACAGCACAGTTTCTCATTGAGGGAACTGAGCTAAGTGTGCTACAAGATGTGGTGTGGTGATTTTAGCACACTGTATTTTGCAAGACAAATGAGCAGGGTGATGCTAACACCGGTATACTACTTTCTGAATCAGAGCTAGCTCTTTAGAGCAGTGTTAACAATATGTATCAGTCTGCAGCATTTTGTTATATACAATGTTGACATTTCCACTAGGGTTTTTATCCATGTTATTTTCTTTTAATATCTTAGATATCATATGTCAAACTAATCTCTGTTGAGATTCTTATTGCAAATAATGGTGGGGGTTTTCTTGATACGTTTAAATCTCTGCTTTAAAAGCCAGCAAGAAAAGATTGACCCACAGGGAGGGGCAGTGGGCTGACATATAAAGAGGAGAGATGGGCAGAAGCTTGTGTGGGAGGAAAAAAGCATGTGTTTAACTTAGCATATGCACTTGTTGCTTTATGTTGTTGTTTTGATTTTTCTGGTTTGTGTTTGGGACAGGTGGGTTCCTTTTAACAGTCTTTCATTCTGCATGTTATGTTTGGTGTTCTAGGCCACGCCAGCCCTCGTTATATCCGATGTACTACCTACTGCTTCCCATCGTCTTCAGATATGGCCAAACAGGCTCGCATTCCACTGGCAGCTGTCATCCAGCCTTTTGCTATTGTTCCACCAAATGAGGTAAGGACTAAGTGAATATTATTCCTGTGTGGTTTTGTCTCCTAAATATTACAAACTTGTTCTTCTCTGATTGGATTGGTGTTGAGGATGTTTTACTTCTGACTGTGAAGGAGTAAGAGACTAGAGAGGTGGCAGAAAACTATGAGATACATTTTGGTCATGATGCAACTTCAAGGGGTAAAAATGTTTGTTTAGAAAAGGTACAAGAGTGACGGCTGTGTGATCTGAACCACTAGGTTCCTGGTGTTCCCCCAACTGCCTCGAGTTTATGCCAGCTTTGTCAGTTGCTTGCTCTGCTGGAACCCTGTCGGTATAGGCAAAGGCATTAAAAGAGGATGACCACAAACTGTATCAAGTTAATTTTAAGATGTGGACAGTTACATTCAAGAAATAGCATGTTTCCATTTAGTTCTCTACCAAATAATTTAATTTCACAACAGACTGAGAAGATAATGGTATTTCATACTTGGATGAGCTGAGTCATAGAAAGAAGACTAATGTAGCCACTCATTTCTGGCCCTCATTTGGAGGCACTAACCTAATCAGTTCCTTTTCTCATATTACCATCTCTAATAGCCCTTCATATTCTGAACATATCCCTAGTTTGTCTGCAAAGTATTTCTGCAGATTGGCAGTATCCTGTGGTCTTAATACAGTTGCCCAGATTTCCTGGCATCTCCAAAGGATTGTATCAGTAGCAGGGATAAAACTAGTTCTCAAGTGCAGCATTTAGCTGCATCATTTATCTGTAGGTTCATCTTTCTTGTTCTTCAACTCTTGTCTCCTCTGTTGCACAGCTTCTAAATTCTGCAAAAAAGGTCTGCAGAATACATTGCCTTTTTGTGTGCTGCACTAATTTACTTTCAGAGTGCTGTTTGCTGGGAAAAAACCAGGGATTTCATGAAAGTTGTAGTATGTGATTTTTGTCTTCAAAAACTCCTCATAAAATGCATGCAGAGAAAAGCCTAATTAAAATTGCAAAGACTTTCAGCACTTGGTTTTGCAGTCTTTGATTTTTCTTTAACTTTGTTTTATTACTTGTAAATTCTTACAGGGTTTTTTTTAAAATATGTTGGAAAAAACAGATGTTGTTCTTTATCAGGATGGATAGCTTCCAATCCAACAGACCTCTGTAGTTTGAATTAGGAGTATTATTTTAGCAGAGTAGTATGTAGTTATCTTTTCTGTGGTCCACAGGGAAATAGGATGTTTTACTTATGGTTCTGCAGATACTGAGTCTCACTATTTGTCTGCTAGACAGCAATTTTGGGTTTCATTCCAGTTCTTGAGGAGAATGTGCAGACTTGGCTTGTTGCCCTTCCCCCTCCCCGCATTTTCTCCTAGGTGAAACTTCTGCTGTTGTTTCTCTACCCTTTCATTTTACCATTCAACCTTTACCCTTTACTACCCTTTATCCCAGTTTCTGTGCCCAGGTGGCACTTAGCGATTCTGCTTTCGTGTTGACTCTTCATTTGTGTGTCTTTCACTTTCAGTCTGCTTCTAGTCATTTATGTCCCCCATGCATGGCTTCCCTGTCTTCTGCGTACTGTTTGGATAGGGTGATCAATAGGTTGCTAAAATCTAAATCTCTTCTGCATACATAAATTAGCAGTAGGTACAAACACTCGTACTTGGCCGAGTTCAGGAGGGTTTTCCCAGGGTTGGCGAAAAGATGTACTCGGTGACCTTCCCGTTCTGAAGTGTTAGCGCTCTCAAGCTGTTGGAAAGGTCAGTGGAATTCATTAATCTGTAAAACGCAGTGTATTTTTCCCTAGCCTCTTTCTTGGAAGAGGCTAAAAAAACTCTGAAAAAATGTCTCTCAAAATTGGCAAAAGTCCAGTGTGGAAAATTTTAGTATGAACAATTATAGCTTGGTAAAATTATAAGAACTGAAGAGATGGTGTTGCAGTAGGAAGCGCTGGGCAGTCTCAGCTGAGGCAGTTTTTCCAATGCTTGCCTGTGCCCTTTGTCTTCACTGCTGCTGCCAAAATAAGATCTTGCTCTTAAGATCTTCTAATAAAAATGGTCTTCCATATGGGATTTATAACCACTTTAATTTGGAAAAGCCACTTAATTTGAAAGAACTGTGCTTTTTATAGAGGTAAAATACATTCAGGGCCTTATTTGTGTTTCTGAATTTCCTAGTATGGTGCATTCCGCCTGGAACTAGTGCAAGGCACAGAATGTTCTTTGTTTCAGAATATCTAGCCTGTCTTATGGATGCCTTTAAGTGCCTTTTAACAATGCCTACAGGTGATGCTCATCGCATGTTACAGGGCTCAGTACAAAGTGGGAATCTAATCTTTTTATCTCTTGATAAACAACACGTTGTACATAGTAACTGTTTAAAATAATGGGGGTGTTCTTCTAGCCTTTCAATGAATAGCTTCCCTTCATTCATCTTTGTTGCAGCTTCAGCTGCAGGTATGTCTCTGTTTCTGCAGTTTCTAATATACTCAGTGTTAGCACCCAGTTTTTCGTTTGTCTCTCCTTTCAAATTTTACTCTGAAGAGTCAATAGTGCTCCAGCTGACAGAGCCTGGAACACTCCATGAAGTTTTGGAATTAATGTCTGTAATGAATTAAAAAAAAAAACAAAACCAAACCCTCTTAATTGCATTCATAGAAACAGTGGCCAACTGGAAATTGAGGATTTGTTTCCTTTGACTAAGCACTTAGGGAGATGGAGATAAAAGATCCTGGGAACCTTCAGATAAAGGTTTTTGGTCCAGTGACTTAACAGTAGTTTTCTCAGAAATACTCTTCCAGTTTGGAGGTCCAACCTGGAAAAAAGATTTCAGGATTTCAGCATGTCTGAAAGGCAGATTTAAGTTGATTAGTCACTGTGTGTTCTTTTGGGGCAAGTGGAGTGCCTATACCCAGGGGCTGGTGTCCCATCTCCAAAAGTGAAGTGGGAATGTTAGCGTACAAAGTGAATAAAAAAGGTTTTTAAGGTCTGTGAAAAAACTGTCAGGAGCTGAGAAACACACAAACTTGAACAGGGGCATCTTTTGAAGATGTGTACAACAGATATCTCCATTTCCAGTAAAGAATGGGATACAAATTATCCCTGTGGGAGAAAATAAGAACACAAGGTAAAATTATCAAGGTGCCAGATAATGATGTTAAATGAAAAGATCTCATGCCTGTCTTTGAATAAATATAATGTGTTTTGGAGAAGGAATCCCAAAACAAACAGGGTTTGCCCCTGCAATGAGAAAGACCAAATTCAAAATTACAGAAATGAAGTGGAATGAAAAGATGAAGATGCTGTTGCCTTATACCCTGCTAAAAACTCCCCAGACAGATGAGACCCAGTGGAATAACACTGTGTCTGTGAAGTTCCGTAGCATCTAGAAGTCTGGTGGAAATTCTGAGTTGAGAGGACACAAGGCCAACATAAGTGAATACAAAGCAAAACATAAAAATACCCCTATACTGATAGGTTACAGTATCAGTCTTCATATCAAGAGAGGAAAGCTCAATTCCCCAGCAATTTGTAGTTGAAAGAGTAAGAGAGAACTAATGCAGCTAAGATGCAGGATTTCAGGTGCTCACATGCAGCCTGGTAAAACTGCACAATGAAAACATTCCAGAGAAGCCATTATAAAAATTTAAATAGTAAACTGGCCACACTGAAGAAAAGTTCACAAAGGAGGTTTTACTTCAGTAATGTTAAATCACAAGTGAGTGTGAATTTAAGACCTAATTAGAGACCATTCAATAGAGGTCATTGTACAGTTATGTTTGATATCCCAAGAGCAGGTAAGTTAGCAACACTTGGCATATAGGCACTGAGCTTCAGAAGAGCAGAGCAAGTGAAATGGATTTATTCTGAAAAGCCCTCAAGTTGAAAGTTAGAGGAGCAAAATCCTTGGAGGTCACACAGTCTCTCAGAGGTTACTACAAAAAAAACCCCTACAGCCAATCTAGAGAATTATAAACTAGTGAACATTACATGTATGCTATATATAATTCGAAACAAAGGTTGTTAAAACAGTCATGCCTTAACCCCCCCCCCAGCACGCCCAGTATCTTAACAGCTCTAGACATTTCTGAATCTTTACCAAGTCCTTATTTATTATTTCTCAAAAGTAACAGTTCATTTTCACTCTCCTGATTTGGATGATCTATGGAAAGTATTTGTTTGTTATAGATAGAGAATATAGTATCATTGTTTGACAGAACTTATTTTTAGTCCACCAGTGCTTTAGCAACAGTCTGTAAAAATAAACTAGCTCTCACAGTTATCATCATAGACCAAGCCCTACATGAATTTGTTTTGGAGATGTATTAATGTTTCCAGAGTCTGAATAAACCATGTGATCTTGATTTAAGATTTAATACTACTTGCTAACAAACGGTAGTTAAGAGTATTTCATGTTGTAAAACCAATTATAAACAACTTCAAATAATAATTTAGATATTTAAAACCATAGATAATCGTCATCTTTGCTCCTTAGTAGTTTTGTGTCCTCATTCTCTACCATGTTCTTTCCTATTTATTTGAGCTTTTTTCTTTTTTTTTTTTTTTTTTATTTTTTTTTTTTTTTTTTTATTTTTTTTTTTTTTTTTTTATTTTTTTTTTTTTTTTTTTATTTTTTTTTTTTTTTTTTTATTTTTTTTTTTTTTTTTTTATTTTTTTTTTTTTTTTTTTATTTTTTTTTTTTTTTTTTTAGAAATATTAATTGGTGGGAACTTAATATTTCACTTTTAATTTTATCCTCAGTTAATGAACTAGTTAAAAGATAAAATTGGAATGGAATTACTTCTCAGAAGTGCTGGTGTTCATGGGCTAGAAGCCATTTAACCTTTTCAGGATAGTGAACTTTGATGACCAGTGCAGCTGGGCTGGTTGGAAAGCCATGGTTTTTACAGGGATGATAGTATGGTTTCCTAGATAGGGCTGTAAGGTTAGCAGAAGCTAAAAATTGAGTAATTGAGTGAGGTGAATAACAATACGTGATACAATGTTACAAATAGGTTTTTTTGTTTCAAGAATAAAGTCAAGTACCAGAGTGTGAATTTTCTTTTAGACCCCAAGTCTGCTCCTTTTGGTTTTAAATAAGTCATTCAAATGTTAAATAAATATGAAGAATTAGGGAAATCCCCACACTCTTACAATCTACCCTGAGCTTGGTGGGAACTAAAGTTCTGCTGTCCCTATTCTGTAGCTAGTAAGAAGGGATAGCAGACTGTAGCTTTAGTTTGAAGAATATTTTTATATAGACACATGCATTTATTAATGGTTATACACTTATGCAGAACTTTGGTTTGAAGATAGTGAGGAATGCTTAGTTTGCAGGCAATATGAAACAATTCAAACTAAACATCTTACTGACTGCTCCTTTCTATTAGGGATGTATTAAAAAGCACAGACTGCAGAACAGATCCTTGAGGTGCTTGCTGATACCATCTACCCACTGTAAAAAGCCTTCATTTTTATTTTACCCTTTGATATCTGTCTTTTATTTAGTTATTTATTCACATGAGGCCCTTCCCCCCTATTGCATGAGAGCTTAGCTAATTTAAGAGCTTTTGATGAGGGATTCTATCAAAAGACTTTTTTCAAAGGGAATACATTATATCAAGTAGGTCATGCTTATCTGCATGGTGGCTGACTCTTGACAGAACTCAATAGATCTATATGTCATGACATCCCTCCACAAGAGCCACATCAGCTCTTCCTCTGTATATCCTATTTATCTGTGTGTCTTTTTATGTTCTCCTCCATTGTAGTATCTATCAATTTGCTTTCTGTGGAAGTAGGACTTGCTGGTATAGCTCTGGGATCACCCAGAAGTTCTTTGTAAAGTTTGTTTTTGAATTGCTGCCTTCTTTCCTTTTGGGCACTGAAGCTTATGTGAGCTATTGGTTTTATGTGCAGTTCAGTAATTGTACACTGTGAGTCTTTTTAGACAGGAATTGCATGGTTAGACAGTAAAATTGTCCATACTACTAGTAAGCTTTTCTTAACTATCCAAAGATGATAGCTTTAAGAAAAATTTCTGAAGAAAAGTTTCTGAAAGAGAGATTGTGGACACTTTTTCCCTGCTGTCTATTTTGAAATGTCTCACCCTTCTCAGTGTTGGCTTGTAACTTTGTAATCCCCATATGTACTTGGGACTTGATAAAAGTGAGATTCTTCTTCATATTCACAACTACTGGAAATGAAATATCACAGCTTATTGAATGTTTAATGACCTTTTTCCTTTGTGCAGACTTCATATGGCCCTTTATATCTAGGTTGTTCAAAATTGCTTCATGTCTGACAATACTGGACTTCTCTCCAGTGTAAGTAACAAAAGCTTCCTCCTTTTGAATGAGTACTCCACAGCAAAACCAGCAGGTGTTGACTAGTGAGGAGATACTATTTTGCTATCTCTGAATTGTAGGTGGGACAGATTGCTTTGCATGCTCAGCAGTTCTGGTCTCTGGATTGTCCAAGATCCAGCAGAGAGTGATTTTGTCAACGTCTTTGGGGTGCACTGTCAGAGTAATCTGTGCTAGTTGTCATGTTTTTCTAAAACATGGTGAGAGTAGAATCCCTGCACATGTGATAAATTTAATAGTTAGGACGCTTAGTCTGACAATGTTGAAACTCTCTTTCACCCTCCAGGAAAGGGGGGCTGACCACCAAGCTATTGCCTAGTTTGTACAGAAGAGTTTGTTGCCTCCCTTTAAACTTCCACAGGTGGAAGTCAGTGGACCAGAAAGAGAGCACATGCACCAATAACACACTGTAGATTACAATTAGGCCAGTTAGTTTAGTGATAGGGCCATGCTACCAGACATTTCTCCTTGTTCTTAGGATTGCCTTGCTATTGTTACAACCAATCAATTTTTGAGCTATTTGGAACAATCAATCCATATAGAGCCTGCCCATGTAGCATAAACTTGTATCCTGAACTCATAGCTGTATACCACACTGGTAAGTGTGAGCCAAAGGCACTATTTCTTCCATTTTCCAGATGTTAAAATAAAACAAGTTCCAAAGCATCCTTGTTGATCCCTTCATTTGGTAGAGAACTGTGAGACTCCAGTCTCATAGTTCAGAGTCTGACTGGACTATGGAGCAGGATGGGTATTTGACAATCTTTGTTGCCCTGTCAATGCTGGTTTATTTTAATTTTTCAAACTAGCTAGTGCCAGGTTAATCGTATCTGGGGTTAATCTGGGGGGTTCGTATAGCATGTCTGGGCTGCCTTACTCTCCCGTGCATGGTATGGAGAACCCAGAACTCTCAAGCATCTCCAGGTGGCTCACCCAGAAAGTTTTATATCTCTCTGGAGGCCAGTTCCTGTAAGCTAGGTTTCACAATGCCTAATTTAGAGGTGCATAAATCCTGTATTAGATGAGGCTTCCTTTATGGAATATGCCCTGTGCTAGCCTGCATTTGGTAGTAAAGCATTTGGAATTGGATTGCTTCCCAAGAGTTCATCATCTAGGAGAGAGCTTTTTGTTAGCCTATTGGGCTGTAACTACGCTCTGTAACTAGAATGAACTTTCAGAGCCAAATTTAGCAAAGGCTTTGGCAGCAGAGCTTTTCCTAACTCAAGTAAATCTCCCAATGTATTTTTTCTGCCTTTTTGTTTTTACTGTACATTTTAAAGTACTTTTAAAGTGTACTCTTTAAAATACTTCTGTAGTATGTTGTTCCATGCACCATTGTTGTTAGGGTAGGGAGGTAATTCTGAAAGAAATGGGGACAGTGACTTGGAAATTTTACATTTACGTAAACCTTATTCATGTTGTAATCGGAGTTCCTGATTAATTTTTTACAAATTTGAAATTTGGACTGGGAAAATGCCTTTATAAAAATGTTGTAATTAGTTTCTGATAAATTGGAGACACTGTCTGTTCTTCAGAATGGTAATGGCAGAAGAAAAACCTGACTAAGCAACAATACATAAAGAAGGGAAATAAAAAATAACATTCATATCCACATAATTAAGTGGCCAATAATACTGATAATTTGTTTTGCAAACAAAAATGACATTCAAGTAAAAAATTACGTTTGGCTATTGCTGGATACCTCTGTAACTCAAAATAGCTGCTTTAATGGCATCTGCCATTCTGTGTGTGCGTTTTCCTCTGCGGACTGCATGTTGCTCTCCTGAAACGGTTTGTCTCTTCTTATGCACTGGCCAAAGCTGATCGTAGCAACAGCAGTAAATTAAACATTATAAGACTGTGCGAGCTCTAACCTTAAGCTGTCAGAGATGTTACTCAGTTACCTTGGAAACTTCACAGAGTCAGAACACGCTGGTATTTAGTAAGTTCAGGAAGGAAAGTTTGTGTTTTGCTTTTTAAACTGAAGTTGTTACTGCATTTTCAGTTTATACATATTTTACTTATCTGTCTGTATTAGTGCAGTATTTTATTTTGGATGCAACCATGTAAAGTGTGTAATTACATAGAAAAAATGGTTTTTTTAAAGTTGGATAAGAAGCTGATGTTGGGTGGGGAGGTTGTGGTTGGTTGGTTTGTTTTTGGTTTGTTGTTTGTGGGGTTTTTTTTTATATCAAACAAATGTTGGACCAGGTTGCATCAAGGGCGCAATCACAGCAGACTCTAATGCTGTCTTGTAAAAAAACAGGAGAGACTAAGCCTTCTTTTACAGAATGTCCCTTCGTTGATTCTGTGGGAAGGGAAGCTCCTCTTCCTGTAGGACAGGAAATAGGTGGAGGGAGCTGCTTTTTCATATGGTGTTTAACAGAATTGGGTAATCCATGCTTGCTAAAGAGAAGCATAGTTTACCTCCTCAGCTGTAGCGTAAAGGAGCAATAGAACAGGTCTGTGCCCTTTGCAGGATTGCTTAGCTCATTACTAAGTTCTGCACAGCCCCTTACTTGTGACATTCAACTATAGCTCAGTATTAATAAAAGAGAGAAGGATAGTTGCATACAGACATTATTAATGTTTAGAGGTTTTGGAGTCTGCTTGAAGCATCCCAGCTAATGTAGTAGTGAAAGTATTCCTGGAAGAGAGTATGAACATTCCTACCTGATGTGGTATTTTTGAAGTAACAGCTAGTTTTGCTATTGACCTTCAAAACTAACATCGTAGAAAGGACTTGATTTTAAAAAGGGTGTTAAACTCATCCCAGATATCCTTGCTTCAGAGATGAATATGTTCAGTGCTGCTTTTTGTTCACATAACAAAAATTCTCCTTACACTTTCTAAGTACTCCTGTGGCAATTGGCTAGCTGTAGTTGGCTTGTGAATGCAGCATGACACTTTAAGTATGTCCAATTCTTTCTGATTTCAGTGGAAATAAATTAATTAGCCTTAGAGGCATGTTTACTAATAAACATTGTTCAAGAAGGTGTGCAGGTAAGCAGAAGTATCTTATCTACTTCCAATGAAAACACTTTTAAACTTGTCTATGTTTTTTTTTCTAGTTAAAGTTTCTTTCTTTAATATGTTTGGCTGTGCAAAAATAGGAGTGAGAGAGTTCCTATTGTAGAAAGCTCTCAGGAATGCAAACATGAGTAGTCAATTTAAAAAGTAACAGTCATATGCCTTCTAACAAAAGAGAAACAACTATAGGTTTTGGGGAAGGAAAGAATCCCTCAGTTCATCAGACTTTCATGCCTGATCTTAAGTCAGTAATTGCTTTTCTATCAAATGCTGAAAAATATTATATATATATGTATATATACACATGCACACATATATACACACACGTCTGTCTATCCATCTATATTTGTGTGTGTGTATGTATAAAAAGAAAAAAACCCACATATTTGGTGTCTAAAGTTGACAATAGCCCAGCAGGCCAGAGTGGTCCTGAAATCCAAAGTTTGGGTTTGTTTTTGTCCTTGCTGCAAAGACATGAATAACATTGATAATGTTCTTCTGATGCAGAATTTAATCTAGGAGAAGTGTTGCTTCAGAAATCACTACGCTACATTTAGATTTATTTACAAACTTAAAGATTTATTTTTTTTTTCCCCTAAACCTAGAACTGCATGTTCCACACGTACTAGTTGGAGTGTTGCTTGGTTGGCTATCCTAAGCATATTCTAGAGCCTCTTAGGAATGGTCACAGCTGTGTTTGAATTAAATGGTCTTTGACCTTCTAAAACAGAACTGATATGCCAGTTTACCCTTTATCTTTGTATGTTATAGGCTGGGCCTATATTTTAAACTGTGGTGTTAGATTTATCAATTACTTAGCAATCTTGAAAATTTTTATGGAAGAGTAAACTAACATTGATGTGACCATACAGCACATGTAAGAGACTGGGCCTGTCAGGAAGAAGTCAGTAGTATTTGGAGCCCAAATTCTGTCTACTACTTTGAAGATCTGCTAGAGCTCTCCTGCAGTGATCTGCAAAAAATAAAAATGATGTCTGAATTAGGTGTCTTTGAGTTCTATTTACTTCTGTAAAATATATGGCTAAATATCTTTTATTTTGTTCTGTGCTGAATGAATTTCAAGCCAGACAGAGGAAAAATCATTTAAAATCAAACTTCTATTTATATTGTGAAACTCTTGTGATCAATAAAGCTGGACAACCTTCCTTTTAATTATTACTTACCATTTTTGTAGAGAAGCTTCCTAAAACTTGCCTGTCTTATTTTTCAATGGTTTTACAGCTAGTGTGACAATCATGCTTAAAAATCTCAGCCAAGGACCACAGTGCTGGACTATCTGTGATATGGATATGTGGGAAGTGGAGCTGTGGATTAGTACAGGCATGAACCTGAGTCCTCTCATGTGATTGAACATGTGCATATCGCCCTCAGGGTGCTAATAGGGAAGGGGGGGAACAACATGACAATGACAACACTGTCCTAGGGTAGTTTTGTCTGTCTGTTACACCTTCCCTTTTTCTTGTGTATGTGTCTCTGCACCAGCTCCCACTCTTACTAGGATGAGTATAGACTGGATTGAGGCAGGTCTTGCTTGAGATCTGATTGTTTTAAAGTGCTAACATTTTGAAAGTCTGTTGTTCAGCACAGTTTCTTGATTATCCAATTTCACGCTCCTGCTTCTATCATCAGTTAATCCTGGCTGCTGACCTTCACTTGAGATACAGCATGTCCGTACATCCAAATAACAGTCAGCACTTCAAAGCTGAGAAGCGCTGGAGAGCGCTGACTTGTTAACGCTTGGTATTCCTGGTCTGAGATCATGACTGGGAGAACTTGTGGTGCCTCTCCTAAACATGGATAGTAAACTTTTTTCCTTGTTTTGTCTTCCGCCACCCCTTCTTCTGCCACCTGTATGATACGGAAGTTATAAAGCTAACTAATTTTGTTTTTTCTTTTCATAAAAATTTTATCATTATTACATGTATTTCCCCCCCATCCTCAAACATTTTAAAATCCTTCTTCTCGTGTTGAATTAGAGTAGCCTTTATTTATACTCTTCACACTGCTAAGTCTATTCAGTTAATTGCAGTACTCCCCTTAAAAAGGGAATGCTGAGTAAGGATTTCAAGGATAGCCTGAGGTTTGATCCACTGAAATCACGAACTAGTTTTCTGTTTATTTTAGTACACACTGGATCATATCCCACGTGCAGTGTCAACTTGAAATTCAGCTACCATGCCACAGTACTTTTTGTGCTGCCGTGTATGCAGGTGAATGTTCAACCTGGGTCTTGAGGGTTTTTGAGCAAGAAGGTTTGAACATGCTGCTTGTGTTTTCACGTGGTCTGTAAAAATCAGGACAGAGTCAAGAGATACTGCATCACGTGATTGATGCTTTAGCTGTGCTCCTGTTACTTCAAACAAACAAGGAAATAGATGAAAAAGGACTGTGTTATGAAAAATACTTGAACCAGCTGTGAACCCTGCAGAGGAGACAGTCCAAATTGGCTTGAGTCATCAGCTGAGGAGGCTGATAGTGTTCAACATCTAAAAACCAAGAATAGGCAAAATAATTTCTGTCTTCAGAGAGAATGGCTTCTGATAAAAGACAGTAGGAACATCACAAAGGGAAATGCTTTCTTGACATTTTAATGCAAATCAGTAAAGCAACTCGAAGCCAAGGAATTATTTGTAGACTGGTTAATCTTTCTCAAAGGCAATCTATGGTGGTATAATAAAAGAAAACAAACCCTTTCAACAGTCCTAGGAAACAGAGACAGTTCAGTTCATGACCTAGTTTTTTTCCCAAAAACATTGGTGTTAGAATTCAAAATTCTCTTTGATTATTCAGAGGAGTTTTTTCCTCATCTCTTTACTGTACTAATTAAACACAAGATTTACTTGGGGCAGTGGTACCACACTTGGCCGACAGTCTTCTCCTCTGTGTATTAGAAAGTTCCATTGCATAGCATATCTTAAAATTCTCAGATGAATATTTTAATAATTACACTTGCATCAATGTCAGTGTAAATAATAACTCTAGAAACACTGCCTTTCTGAAGTTGTTGCCCTGGCAAACTGCACAGCTTGTCTGTTTAGTGAACTGTCTGGCTGAATAGTTGGCAGTTTTGTGTCCTTTTTCTGTTAATCAGCTATGCGAATACAGTGTTTGCTGTACATCAGAAGTACAAAATATTTAATCTGCTGTAGTACTACTGATCACGGAGTACAATTTTAAGGAATTTTAAGTCATATGGGAAGTCATCAGGAGTTACATATCTGTGCAGCTCTCCAAACCTGTGAGATGCTCTTCCTTTTGAAAGAAATAGCCCTCATTTAAACATGTGAAATTTTAGATCCCCTAAATCTTGGGTTTTCATGGGGCACGCTTTCAGAATCGTTTGCCCCTGAGATAATTTGTAGTTGAAAAGGCAACTTGTCATGTGTAGCATACAATGCTACTTTGTGTAGACTAACCCTCCATGTCCTCTGGTGGTAATGTTCTTCAAAATTGTGTAGAAGAACTAGTGGCAAGTTCCTCTTCTTGTGGGGATGAGTAAGGGTGTGATAGACACACTGATCTAACTGAAAACTACACTCATGGCAAGAGTTTTTCTGTTCCTCTTGGATGTAGCCAGTCTTCACAAGCTGTGTGGGCCTCTTTTCAATACGATAGCATTCCTGTTGTTCCAGTGCCGAGTTGTTAAATGCACCTAAATGATGGTGGAGTCAAACTAAGCTTGTAATGTAGGCTTGTCACTGTACTGATAGGTTCTTTGTGAAGGAATGGATAGGAATCTGCCTTGGCTCTGGTAGACAGTGCCCATCGCATGTGGACGTTTGTCTTGCAGCACAGCTATAGAATGTTTTCTTGCAGCTCAGTCTGTATGCCAGTCTGACAATGAAAACAGATGCTGTATATATTTTATTTTGTTGTGTGATAAATGGCTAGTTTTCTTCAGTGTTTGCGTAGGCCTCTCGTTCTCCAGAGACTCTCTCTCTTTCGATTTTTCTCTTTAGAATGCCTTTTCCAGAGATGTGCCATGACCATCTTGAGCTTCATCACAGTCCTTACTCCTACACTTATAATTTCCAGCTGTGGCCCTGATCCTGCAATATGAATATGGTGATACTTTGCAGACATCACAGGGAACCCTCAGGAGTGTCAAGGCTTCATTTTTATAGCAAGCAATAGTAGTTCAGCTTTCTCAGACTTTAAAGCACAGGTTACAGTCCCTTTGGAAGTTTTTATGGATGTATTTCATCTTGGACCTGTGCCACCAATGTCTATCTATTGCTTTGTGATATTGTTCTGATTCCTGAGAGATGTTCTTGCTCAAATGTTTCCAAAATAAAAACCCTTGCTATCACAGCTTTATTTGGGATAAGTTATGGTTTATCAGATCGGCTTTCAGGACTTGCACTCCAGTGGGGCCCTGAGGTTCCGGGGAAGGGAAAGTTTATGCAGGTCTCTTACAGCATTTCCCATCTCTTCTACCCAATCCTCCTTTGCTTTAAATTAAAACTATAATGTTCTGCCTTTCTACTCTTTCAGCTTACATAAAGGGAATCCCTTTTATGTGTCTTATTCAGATTGAGACTGACAAGTATTAGTTTAGTCATCAGTTTTGAGATATATCTATATTTTGATAGTGTTGGAATGCCAACAATCAATACAGAAGTGTTCCTTTTTGTGAGGTCCGTCTCTTTTCTCAATTAGGTGGTTCAAATAAGCAAATTGGACAAAGGTTTGTGAAGAGATGAGGGGAAAGACAAGTGTAAGGCCATAACAAGTCCAGAAGTATAGCAGATGCCCAAATAGTTACGGTAGATATCTAACTTGATTCACTTATTATTGGTGGAGATATGAGAGGAGAGAAAGAAAATGCTGATATTTTATAGGGGGAAAGGTGAAAGAAGGAGAAGTATTGCGGTTTTTTAAAAAACAAACAAACAAAAACAAAAGAAGAGATTTTTAAATTTTGTCTTGTTCCCCTGCTCCTACGAAAGTTTGCCACTGACTTCCATTGGACCATGAACAGATCTCTGCTTTATCTTCTGGTGTACAGTGACATCTACAGAGAGTGGAGCACATCAAACAAGAGTTTCCCATTTAGTACCGTGTCTTTTTATGACTGTTTTTCTTTTATGTATTCATTAGTTTAAACTTACTACTTTATTTTATGCTTTTTCATGCGTCTACAGTATTATCTTTGTACGTTCCCATGGAGATCTACCTATTTTTTTAAAAAAAAACTTATTTCACCCTGACAGAAGTTATTTTGGCAGTTGGAAATGCAATAGCAGTTTACACACCCAAACAGAAATTACTTTCTTTTGATGGGTAGAATGTCTAGTCTTACAGTGTAATGCCCTGGGAGATTTCAGCTTTTTTGAGGTAAAGTTTCTTTCACAACTGTGTTGTTCACATCAAGAAGGGGTTTTTGATGCTTTCTGAGTGCTTATTCTGAAATTATCATACAGATAGCTTTATTATTAGATGTATTCATTTTTGATGTAATGTTTTAAATTATTTAAAGAAAACACTAAAATGTAAATTCCATTTAATTTCAAAACATTCCAAATGAATAAATCAATAAAGGTAAACAGCACGCTTTTGCAGGATTTTCCTTTGTTAGAGAAAATCCTGAGTTCTGTTGTGTGCATTTTTGTTTGGTTTTGCTTCATTGATTTATTTTTTTCCCTTAATTTTATTTTTTTTTTTACGTTTCTGCAAGCTTGTTAGGAAGAAAAAGTAGCTAGCTTCTGCAGCATGATTTTATTGGTGTTTCATCCTTTATTCCTCTGGGCAAGACAAAACAGAATCCAGCTTAGGATATGTTTACAGAGCCTTGTCTATGGATACTATTTTCTGAAGACCTGAGCACATGTTTTAACCTTATGCACTGCACATAGTCTCAGTAACTTCAAGACAACCATTTAATGCATAAAGTTAAATGTGCATGTAGATCTTTGCAAACATAGCCCCTAGGCTACTGAGGCTCTAACTCCATATTTTAAAAAGGACTTTGTAGTAAGTAATTTTTTTTTAAGAAACTTAAAGGGAGGGGAAAATTAAAATTTCCACTCCAAATGTGAAAAGACAAGAAAAAAAACCCACCTTATTTTTATTTCTGCTGTCTTTAAAAAGGTAATCTATTAAGCATGTGTAAGAACGTAGACACCTGGGCTCTAAGCTTCATGGCATGTGTATTTTGGTTGTTCCTGTTCATGCTTTTAATGTAAAGGTCTTAATTTTGGTATTTCAAAATAATGATTGGGAGTAATTTTTCTTTGCTCTTGAATAATACTAAATGTATCAAAACAAGGCTTAAAATTACTAAATCAATGTGTATAAATGCATCAAGAGTTGTTTTAGTCCTGTTTTTTTCCCCTACCAGGTCAGGTACTATAATAATGTTAGCTGCAAACCAGATCCAGCCCTCATTAAACTAATACAGCAGGATGATAATCAGAAAATTGCCAAGTAATGAACAAAACCCAGAAGTTTTAAAACTTACGAAGTGATTGTGGCTGATGAGCAGGTTTTATAGCCAAGGCTTTCATGTCTGAAAAATGACCCTGATAGTTTGCCAGCTGACATTATTGGTTCATTTGTGTTAAACTCAATTTTTGTAGAAGAAAGAACACAAAGTAAAATAATATCTCAGTGGAGCAGGAGGGAGCACTTAAAACCCATGTAGCAAAAATCTACTCAGATGTATAAAATCCTTGGCAAAAAGCATTAAACCCTTTGGAGAAATAAATGAGTAAAATAGTCTCTGTAAAATATAAACAAACAATAAAATATATGTAAGCAGTGAATACTAGAAGGTCTTGAATGATTTTCTAGGTATTCAAATACTCATGTTCCAATAAAAGATAAAGTGTATAATAGATAAAATATGTACGTTCCTTAAGAAGAGACAGAATAATTAAAAAAAAAAAAGTGAATATATGGGTGGTAATGTTTTAGCATTCAAAGGCTGTCAGCATTTTTCATCTTGTAGAGATCTGTTATGTGTCCATACTCTGGATTTCTTTTCGTATTCTTATGTTCAGTGATTTTTAGTTGGGATTGAAGGGAGTAAGAGAAAAAGAAAAATAGAAAACATAAAGTTTCACAAAGAATTGAGCAAACTTCCATTTTTATAGTGGTTTCAAGCATGACTTTTCTAACATTAAGTATAATCACAGGAATCTTTCAATTGCTGCACAGTTGTTACTGAAAGAGGCATCTGGAAAATGTCTTCCATTAGCTGTGGTTTTTGGCAGAGGCTATAAGCAAGCATGGTCAGTGTAATTAAACTGACAAGTGCTTGAGATCCTGTATTTATTTGCTGTATGTACTTCCCTTCAATAAATATTAGTGTTTCTTCTCAATCTCCTAGTCTAGCTGGTGACCCTGACAACATTTAAACGTTAGTATAGCGTGATGTAACATGGCAGCATGGGGGGCAGCATTTAAGACAAAATATTAGAAGCTTTCTTAGCAAATACCTGTTTGAGAGACCGTTTGCAATAGATGAGCAGCAATAGATTTCTTCAGGAAAAGCTCAATCTGACAGAGAAGGCGAAATACTTGACTTTTAGTGAGCTGTAAAAACCCTTTGTCAGAGAAAATCAGCCTGGAGCCCTAAACATCCAAAACTACAAAACTTTGTAGGCTTTTGGTGCGAATCCTTACTCTCTGATAAATGTCAGACTGTGACCTGTGAACTTGTAAATTTAGCCCCTCAGGGGATCGATGGGCTTCAGCCAACCGTACTGCAGATCCTGGGTGAATGCTGAACAATGAATGATCTCTTGATCAAGTGATCTCTAACAAAAGTTCAGTCTGAGCAGTAGCTTTCTAGCTCGCTTTATTTGGTTTGAAGTTTGCATTGCTTTTTATAACTTCATGTCCCTCTTCATCTAGACACCTCTTTATGTTGTAAACCATGGTGAGACTGGACCAATCCGATGCAACCGGTGCAAAGCTTATATGTGTCCCTTCATGCAGTTTATTGAAGGTGGAAGAAGATACCAGTGTGGATTTTGCAATTGTATAAATGATGGTAAGTGATGTTGCTCTGATCTGTGATTTATACAAATTCCATAAAACTAAAAAGAAACTATATCCCTAAAATTATTTTCTTGATTTGCTGACTTGAGAAAATAGTTTAGTGAGATGCAGTAAGTAGGCCTATTTCACAAATATAAAAAAATACTACCCAAGAAAAATAGGTAGAAACATTTGTCAAGTACAATTTAAAAGAGCAAATGTATGAAAAATAATGCTGACTCATGAAGTCCAGTCTAATACAATCAAAACTTTATTTAAAAATATTATGTAAACATAGGATACAATGCTGCTTGTATTGCTAACTGAAAGCAACTTTGCGTGGAAAAAATCAATTTCTAAGAAACCTAAATGTCCAGCAGGAACCAACTATTTAGAACCATGTTAGCCAGGTCCTGTCGATGACTGTGGATGCAATGGTTAAATAACATATTAATCTTACTGTGACAAGTGTTGGTTTTCACAGAAGATACCATGCCATATTTGTTCAAGTGTGCTGCATGTGACTCATAACTGTTCTTGTGCTCTTGGCTAAATCCCAAATCTTTGCCTGAACTAGCCTTTCTAGACATTTGTATCAAGTTGGATTTCCTCAGCTGGATCACAGCAGTATAGAGCTTTCCCTAATACAGTAATCTTTTCAACTCTGAAACGTGAACCTTGACAGACTCGTTCCAGCTTCTTTTCTGCCTGACGCTCAAACGTTTGTGCAGGCATAGCACAAAACAAATTTCATAGTTTTTTAGTAATTTAAACTCTCATAAAGAGAAATTTCAATGCATTGTGAACATTACAAGACAGACATTTAAGTTGCAGTGTCATTTTAAATCATGCTTTGTATTACTATAGTGTCTTTTATCCAAGTCAGAAAGCACTTAAAAAAAACTTTAATGAGGACTAAAAATGGCCAACAGACTAGGTAGCTATTCCCTGCGCTCACGCACACATACACTTCTTACAGGCAAAAATGTGGGAAGTAAGCATTCTAAATATATATTGATTGAGGAAAGAGGAGCTAAAATCCAGAGGTGACTCTCCCCCAGATGTCACTTTCACCATTAGACTAGCTGTATAGCTGTATATAAATTGTTGGTGGCAAACCCACTTCATTTCTTAATGCTTTGGAGTTCTTCACTTTTTATCGGTAGCTGCAGAAGGTTCCAAATATAATGGACCCGATGCACTTTGCTGTTCAGTAGGCCAGGGTTGAGAACCTTCTAGAGCTATTTCCAGTGGAGTGGTATTTTTGGATAAAGCAGTACAGGATTCGGGGAATGTGCTGTTTTTACCACGGTCCCTCTGCAGAGCTCTGGCTCAGGTGGTTTGAACTAAGCTGTGAGTAGACTGTATCTACTAACAAAATAGTTGCTGTTAAGTCTGTATCCTGAGGGTAACACACTCCTGCCTGTGGAAATGACCTGGGGCAGTTTTACCTACTCAAGCCTGACATTGTAGAGGTGGGAGAATATGGGCATTTATAGGGGAATATGCTCCAAATACAAAAGGAGCTGGCATTACTAGAATGTTGTGGATTTTTGTTTGGTTGGGTCTTTTAAGCCAATGTGTGGGGAAAAAAACCCCAAACAGTGCAACGTGGATAAGTGTTTAAACCCTTCCCTTGATGATCAGTAACACAGGAGCATACATTAGTACATTGTATCTGTTGAAAGCAGTTGCTGGGTTGTTCCCCTCCTCCCCAAAATATAAATGTTTTTTCCTCCTCTTGTGTTGGCTTTTAGTCCCTCCATTCTTCTTTCAACATCTGGACCACGTTGGCCGACGGGTAGACCACTATGAAAGGCCTGAGCTATCTCTGGGATCTTATGAATATGTTGCTACTTTGGATTATTGCCGAGTGAGTATTTCCAGTATGCAAACTAATTTACAATTTTAGTCAAAACCAACAAAATCCTTTAAATATCTACAGTAGAGGAAATGCACTTGTAAGCTGAATATCAGAGTCCAGGAACATTCTAGATAGAAGCAGAGAATTTAAGCTTACAATATTTTACAATTGAGGCCCCATCCCTGGAGGTGTTCAAGGCCAGGCTGGATGTGGCCTTGGGCAACCTGGTCTAGTGGGAGGTGTCCCTGCCTATGGCAGGGGGGTTGGACTAGATGATCTTCAAGGTCCTTTCCAACCTAAACCATTCTATGATTCTATGAATATTACATTTTGTTCTTTTGTGCTGCAGAGTATAAGGCTAGCAAGTAAGAATAACAAATAGCACAGCAAAGTCATGGATCACCAGTCTTTAACTGGGGCGTTCATTTGGTCCTAGCTAGCATGTTGCACTGCTTAGTGGATGTAGTTGAAATTCTGATGCTTCATTGCATTTTAGATGCATGTCTTCTATTGATTTTGAAGACAGACACATGCCTAAATTGTCTTCCCAATATTGAAAACCTTAGCAAGGGAATTTGACCATGTAATCTTTTCCTGGCAAGAGTAGTTTTAGTATTCTGAACAATAAGTAAGTTACAATGGAATGGGTTCTTGCTCCTAATATTGACACACTGAAGAACTCAATCCAAAGCCCACTCAAGTCACTAAATAATTGTAGTTGATTTTATTAGAGAACTTTGATACTTCTGAAAGCTTAAATTACTTAAACTTTTCAAACTTTAGCTCATTTTACAAAACTGCAAGTGTGACTTCATCTGTCCACAGTATGGACATATTTTTCTGTTCTTGCTGAAATCAGGCAGAATTTTCTTCCTGTCAGTGGAACTGAGGTCATGATAAGGTTAGGAAAAGCAATTGGATCCTACAAAGCCTTGAAGTAACTTCCTCAGACCATCAAATTATTGCTGGTATGAAGTAAATGAACAAGTTTAATTCCGCTTTCTCACAAGGGTACTGCTCCAAAATCCAGAGAGATCCCTGAGATGACCTATATAGATTTTATTGAAACCTGGGTTAAACCCCAGAACGGGAGAGAATTGTAGTGAGGCATTACAGAAATACAGTGTGGGATCCTCAGTGTACATCCAGTGTAGCTCCATCAAATTTGGCTAAGCTTTGCTGATTTCTGGCAGCTAAACTTTTGAAAACTCATGTGTGCTGAATGGCTTTTTACCATTTTCAGAGTTCTTTTTCTCAGCTCCAGAGTGCAACCCTGTGTGATGCAGTCATCATCACAGTGCATCATTCAGTGCAGTGCCTTTTGCCATATAGCTTAAATCAAGGAGTTTCCTTGATAAGTCATCCAGTATGGTCTGTCATCTTGTTGTGAAGACCTGTCCATAGACTTACTAGAATATTACAAAAAAGAAATCTCGTACAAAATTAACACTTACACTGAAAATGCTGTCATTAAATTTTACAGAAGTTAACATTATTTTATAATTCATTTTTTGTTTTGCTCCAAGTTGCAAAAGTTTAATTCTTTCATAAATCCAGTTTAAGACCAGAACTGAAAAGTCATTTCCTTTTGTGCTTATCAAATGACAAGGATGAACAGCTACAAAAAATGTTAACAAATAACAGCTGTTTTGCATTATTGTGCTCTTGCCACATCCGCTTAGCAGGAGCACAAGTTCTCATTTCTACCATATATTTGTCAGAAATTACACAGGGATTCTTTATAAATAGTGATGTGATACAAGAGTTTAGAAGTAGTGTTTAATACAGTTTTTGAAACTAGAATCCAAGTACAGTAAACAGAACAGCTTTTAAAAATACTGCCTCGTTTTAGTTCACATGAATTAATCCTGATTTACAGGATTCAAATTAAGTGAGGTCAAGGTTATAATGTTTAGTTTAAAGTATGCCAGGGATTATGAATAAATCATAATTTAAGAGTTAGGTTATTTTTTTCTTAAATGGATTTTTCAGAGGTTTAGTTTAACAAGTATAATTTGGTTAAGTGGTCAGAACTCAGTATATGAAGGCATTGAAACTGTATAATGGAAAAGCTGTCCTGAATTTGACACCACGTAATGACCACTACTGGTCTTAGTGGGAATTAGGAAAACTGATTTTAGGGAGTATGATGATTACTGTTGCTATGTCTGCTTTATATGATCTTTTTCGTGGGTACATCTCTTAAGCATTGCATTGCTTTATTTGAAAACAAAAAACCTTCATCTCACTTTTTCTTACTTACAGAAACTTGTGTCAATAGTGTCTGTCACAATTTGTATGCCACTTGCATTACGAATAAGAGGAATTCCCAAAGGAATCCATACCAGCCCAAGTCACTGCTGTGTATGCAGCAGTTACATACATTGAATGTTCCACTCATGCTTTGATTATCTTACAGAAAGTCAGTTTATTCCTGAAAGTACAGTTCAGCTGTTCAGAATGCATTGGAGCATGAGACAGCAAGACAGCCAGACACGGTGTGGATGATCGCCACTTAGTACTGCTAAGAATGGAGATATTTTAATTCTGATTCAGTACTTTAATTGTATTTTCTGTTTCCAGATTGGTTAGAAAAAAGTTAACAGTTGTTAGAGGGAATAAAACCTGAATTTAAGCATTCACATTAACAGAATGGCATTGCATATTGATATAGGGAATGCAAAAACAGTATGGATACAGAAAAAAGCCAAAAGGCAACTTTGTTTAAACACAAATTCCAGCAGAAAATGTTTGTGTTTCATCTTATCTAATAAACTGTTACCCTTTACATATTTCATTCCATTAGGATGCTATTTTCCAGTAATAATGGTTTATTCCAGGGGTGGATGTGTCAATACGTGTCAGCTTTCTGCAATAGTTACTATTTATGATCCATAGCATTTTTCAAACAATTAAACACTGTATTTAGATTGCCTTATGGTACCACCTGTAAATTTTTTCAACATAACAGGACACTGTCTGATTTTCCCTGTGAATGGTCATTTTTTTTCTGTAGAACAACAAGCCTCCAAAGCCACCAGCTTATATCTTCATGATTGATGTATCGTACAGAAATGTAAACAGTGGCCTAGTTAAACTCATATGTGACGAACTGAAGACTCTGCTAGATAAACTTCCAAGGTAAAGAAACATCAGTGTGCTTTCCTTAACTAACTACACTGTAGTTTTCATGCAGCTTTGCACATTGAGAGGTAAAAAAAAAGCTACAGAAAATGTCAAAATTTACAGTAGAGGCATTTTGGGGGTGATAGTGACAGAATGTTAATTTTAACACTGCTGGCAGTTCTTAAACTTTGACATCTGAGCTTACTGTATGAATGGAAAGAATCTGTTGTACTAATTGCACGTGTAGCTTGCGTTCTTTTCCTTTCTTGTAGTGAACCCTAGTGGTATTATCAGCTAAGTCCCAGCTTGTAGTTTTGACTTGCTCTGTAGTTCTATTTACTGCAATGCTGCTTTTCTCATTAAATTAAACAGGGAAATATCAAAACCAGAATACTCAAGAATGGCAAGTCTCTCTAAAGTCATAGCATTGGTGGCTTGTATCTTTAACTCTTATTGTTAATTATCAAAACTTTTAAAGCTTTTTGCTGTGCTGTGAGACTTTTCTGTCCTGGTATGTATATGAGAGGAGAACAAATCTTGTAAGCAACAAACATTTTATGAATGCTTAATGCTTTGTGAGCATTAAGCACACAGTAGTAGCTTTACTACTGATCAATATTAATGTTGGTATATTATTTTAGTGTAGTTTTTAGTATAGTATATTAGTATAGTTTTCATTAAAGTTTAAATAATGCAGACACACATAGTTAGGTGAGAGCAGTGAAAGACTGAGAAAGTAAGTAGACAAGATGTTTCTCAGCAAAAGCATATAAAAGCTTGAAGAACATACAGAAAGAAAATGCATTCCAAGTAACAATACTTGCAGAGGGAGAACAGACTTAAGGAATGGAAAGAAGCAAAGTGAGGAAGGGTGGGAGATGAGATCCTTGAGATAATCAGGGATATGTTAAAAATCTTTTATCGTATGTCCTTCTGGGATATCTGTGCATGAAATAAATTCCAGTCCAGGGTGGGGGGTTAGTTTGTCAGATGCCCATGTAAGGCCATCTCTCAAGTACTTTGGCATTGAAGATTATACTGGAGACACAAGTGTTTGATATTATCCTGAACATATCTCAGAGCTTTTCATCAAGATTCGTTGTGACTCTGAAGATAATAAAAGGCATGAGTGTAGTAACAAAAAGCAGTTGGCAGTTTAGAAGCATCTAGGCTTGAATAGGAAAAGTTGGCTAAAAACGAAAGCAAGTGTATCTACATCACAAAAAAGACACATTAATTCTTCTCCTCACCAGCACTCTGCAGAGATTTCCAGCTAAATAATTTGCAGGGCCAAAGTTTTCATGTCCACTGAAAAAGCAATTAAAAATATAAAGAAAGGGCAGGCTCTTTAGTTTCTTCAGACTCATCTGTTGTCTTTAAACAATATTAATTTTAAAAAAAAAAAAAAAAAAGTAAGGTATTCCACCAAAATTTGTGGTGAAACCTTTCTTTTGCTGCTGAGATACAAAGGTCATTGTGTGTTCATTTTGTGTTGCTGGACAAAGACACCTGCAAAAATATTCTGCTGTTACCACATGAGGTAAAACCCTGTGCTGGGAATTCACTCTGTGCTCAGATCTTTAAGAGGAAAGACAATGTTTGTCACAAAAATGCCATTGGTGTACAGTCCGGTGCCAGGTGAGCCTGTGAAAGTGGCTGCGAAGTGAGAAGTTGGAGGCAGCAAAGATAGGATTAAGGTAGGTGGCTCAAGACCTGGTGTGAAGAACGTCGTGTTTTTGTAGACTTGCAGCACAGCAGAAAACACAGTATTTGCTTGCTTGAAATTTTAGAGCAGATATTTTCAAACTTTAGTATTTAGAGAAATACAGAGAAATGTGTTTATAAAAATTGTGCTTGTGAGCTCAGAAAATCAGGCTAACTAGTTGTGCAAATATGATTTTTCCGTACATAATTAAAAACATTTGAATGCATTTCTGTATGTATGATCTAGACATCTCATTCTGAGATTTTTAAAAAGAACTAAATAGTGTGTGAGCTACCTAGGCAATTGGCTGCTACATTTATAGCTAATCTTTAAAACTATGATAGAAGAAATTGGACGAATTGTGGCCGAACATACTGCACAGGTAAGAGCAGGACCTGAAAAAATTGTCCCAAATACCTGCTGTATAACAACTTTGGGATTACTAGGATGATGTGGATACTTCTTTTTGAAGTAGTGAAGTGCTGTATGTGCAGAAAGTTAATAATACCTTGTCCTCATCAAGCTCCTGAATGTTCCCTGTTTAATCATGTTACCAAGAAAATAGTGTCCGAGTGCTGGAAATAGTTAGAAATTTACATTCCGAAATGATGCATCTCTTTGAGTTAGTGTATCTTGGAGGAATTATTTAAAATGCTTCTGTATGGAGTGTGTTCAATATAGAATATTGATTTGTTTTAGATCAAAGTAGCCCCTTTCTCATCCATCTATGTTCCCATAACACATGAACGGTAGATTAACATTCTAGACTGACATAAGAGTTGAAGATTGTAGACAAGAAAAATAATTTCTCTCCCAAGCTCAAGGTTTTAGGTGAAGCTTGTGAAACTACTGATGACAATTTTATTTTTTTTTCTCTGAAGATAAACAGATTTGATAGCTAGGAAGAAGGCTGACAGTTTTTTCTATTTGCTGTAAGAAAAAATAAACAAGAATTGCAGTAAAAGTATATTTGTCTTGTTTCTCCTCTTTAGTTTAACTTTTGATTCTGCAAGCATTTGTAAAATGAAATGCAATCTGTTGGCTGCAGTGGGGCAGGATGGAGGCCTTGCCATTGATTTTGGTGGGGCCAAGGCTTTACACTCCTTAGGAGGATAAATACTGTCAAACCCTGGCTCCTTTAATGTGGTGAAGGCTCGGGGTGACTGTTAACACTCCTTTGTTTCTTTAGAGGTTAGAGTGAAGGATAAATAGTAGATTTTTTGCCCTAAGGGTCTAGTAATTGGAAATACTATGGTAGGGCTCTGTTATTAAATTCTTTTGGTGATAGTAACATCTGTAGGAGTCTGTGTACATTATGGTATCCTGTTTGTCGATTAGCATATTTCTTTGTGTTAATTTTTTTACAATCATAACCTTCCATGAGTGACTTCTTTTATAAACTAAAGATAATAACATCAGCTCAGCTATTTCTGTGGTTCCTATTGCTGCAGTCTCAAAGAACTTTGTGGTACATAGTTCTACATTCTGATGAGACTAAACAATAGTTCTTGCTGTTCCCCTTTCACAAATGGAAACTGAGGCACAGAGAAATTACATAATTTCCTTTCGGGTTATAAATTAAATCAGTGGCATAGCTGGGAATTGAGTGAGGATTTCCAGGTTCCAATACTTTGAATATGAAACTCTTTCAAACATGCAAAAGATGCAAAGGCATTAGACCACAGACTCGGTATTTGCTGGTTTTGTGGCACCTCACCCTAGGTTATGTAGGCTGCTTAAATGTTTAATGTTGCTGTACAGAGCATATGGGCTGACCCTTAATAATTACAAGTACCACAGGCTTCCTATCTGGCGTTTTTCATGCTAAAGGCTTGGTTTGCCATTTGTGAGAGGAACACCCTCCTACAAGGAGGTGCTATTTTATTAGTAATTAAGACCAATTTTTTGAATAGGATTTCCTTTTGGGGGAAAGCTCACTAAACTTGGGACTGCAGACCTGCTAAGGGTCTAACTAGTACTGGTACCCTACTACCAAGGGCAGAGTGGGCTACTGCTTAAGGGAGTTGCGTCCACAAAACCAGAGGCTGAGCCTGCTGCCTGCGGTGTTGCTGCAGGCGTAGCTCACAGCAGCAGTGTGCTAGCTTTGGTTGGCCTGGGAACTTACTAGCAATAAGGAGTAATTTCTGTAGCATGTTTTCTGCATGATACACAGCTATGGAGGATCTAACCGCTTTTGCTGCTTAAAAGTAGTCCTGCTTAAGCAGAAGATTGACCCAGCAAAGTCACCAGACATTATTCAAGCCTAGATACTATTCTTACTATTGTCACTGAATTACAAAGTATTCTAAATAAAGCTGATTTTCTAATTGTATCTTGTAACTAATTGTCCTATTCTCTCTTTTCCATGTTTTGAGGACAACATGGTTTATTCTTTATCTTAGGGACTTTCTGAGTGCTTGGATAGGATGCACAGCTGATAGGGTTGACATAAATATGTAATTTTCAAAAGGTAAATAATACAGCAGTTGATTTTATCAGGGTGTTTTAATTTGACCTAAGGCAAAGATTACATCTGCTTGGTGGTTGTTTGCTTTGCTGCTCCCAGTACAGATAATGATCTGAAAGCAGCCTTGCATTTCAAAGGAAGGCTTTTATTGCAAGGTCAGAATTTCAAAACTATAACCAGTTGTTTTTGTTTTTCTTACAGAGAAGAGCAAGAAGAATCCTCAGCAATTCGAGTTGGTTTTGTCACTTATAACAAAGTCCTCCACTTCTTTAATGTAAAAAGCAGCTTAGCTCAGCCTCAGATGATGGTGGTCTCAGATGTTGGAGAAGTTTTTGTTCCTTTGCTGGATGGTTTCCTTGTTAACTTTCAGGAATCACGATCTGTTGTTATCAAGTAAAGTATAATTATGCCATATGTGAATAAGATCTGAATGCTTATGATATGCATTATGCCTTTTAGTCAATTGTGTTATTGGGTTTGGGGGGGTACATGTATTTATTGAAATAGTTCAGAAGCCAGCAGATGCTCCAAGTCATATATTTCTACCTCTGAGGCAGAGAAAAAGTGGTTTCACCACCCCCATGACCCCCCCCTCCCCCGGGCTGAATTTGAAAGCATATTTAGGCCAGATGTAAACCATGCATCTTCAGCTGTGCTTCTTCAAAAATGGGAGGGGGGTTGCAGCTGTGCACCATGTTGCATGTTTTTCCTATTGTGATGTATATGATGCACACCTGGATATGATCTAAGGACTCTTAAGTCCATGCAGCACACTAGAACTCCTTATTTTTAGCTATTTTTTATTTATTGCATGTTCCTTTTTGTTACTAGCTTTGAAATAGTGCATCTCATAGAATTAAAAAATTCATATTTTGTTTTATTCTGGCTGGAATCCTAAGAAATTGAGCAATCAAAATTCTTTTTTTTTTTTTTTTTTTAATATAAATCTGCCTGGAAAATGTCTTCCTGTGTGAAGACTTGGTATGTTACAAGGTATGTTTGGGGATTATCCCGGATATGCTAACCAGTTGAGACGATATCCTTTTGTCTTTCGTAGCTTGTTGGACCAGATTCCAGAGATGTTTGCAGACACTAACGAGAGTGAGACCATCTTCGCTCCTGTTATCCAGGCTGGCATGGAGGCGCTAAAGGTTAGAATGTTCCTCTCTGTAAGAGAAGCAGCTCTTTAACAAGAATAAGACTTGATGAGCTGCAGAAATTCCGTTTGCTGAAAGCCAGTCCCAAGTCCTACAAATCACAATGGGAAATTAGAAAAAAAAGTCACTGATTGTTTCCAGCAGAGTGTTCCGTTATTCTAACAGTATGTTTGAACTGCTGTAGTCAAAATGAGAACACTGACAAGCACATCTGTTTCCAGATTTTACTTATTGAGGGAAACCAGTGCCTAGGGTCTACTCCACATAGAATGGATGTTTAGAAGATGAGGAGCAGGAGTCGGTTTCTTGTTCAGCATTTGAGAGAAATAAAAAAGAGTTTAGTTACTGCAACAGAACTAATAGATACTCTGGGTGTTTGCACAGACATCCAGTCCTTGCGCGTCCGAAGGGCAGGAAAAGAATCAGTATAAGATAAGATTTCTCCTGCTTCTGGTGACTTCTTGTGCAAAACAAGATATTTATGACTGAATTGGGTAGGGGGTAGGGGGGTTTCCGCTTAACTGACAAGTTCTCACAGCTTGAACACAGCTGAAGATGTAAACCACAGGTCAAGATGCACCCCTAGTTGCTTTCCATATGTCTGGGACATCCCCTAAAGCGCTGACATTTCCGTGGAGCGCTGCCAATTAAAAGAATGCCACCATGGTTCACCACAAGATTTCTAGGGGCAGAAAACAGCCAGTGGTGTTTTAAAATAGTTGATTTATCTGTGAGCTGTGTATAAGTGAAGAACTTTGAGTAGATAAATTTGTTGAACCGAAAATCCACATTTCTCAAATGTTTCTTAAATATTTAATTAGTACCTGTTTTTTTTGTTATTTATTCATACTGCCAGAAGGTATGTGTGCAAAACAAACATTTGGTTACAGCTTCTGTCAGAATGCTCTTCCCTAATACTTGACTTCTACAAAACAAACTTAAGGGCCATAATTGTAAATTTCCTTTGATGTTGGCTATAAAAGAAAGCAGCTTGTGATTAAGCTTTTTATTTAGCTCAGTATTTTAAAGTTATAATTTGTAAGGATTTTTACTGTGAATTATTAATATGCATACATATGTGCTCAGTATGTGTTCCTATTTGACATTAATTTTAATACCCTTTCAGAAATAACATATATACATTTTAGAAAATTTGTCTATCATGACAAATTGGTATTTGGTAAGTCTCAGTTTTCAGCAGAATGCTTCTTAAAAGGAATTGAAGAAATTGACATTTGTGATTAACAGTAACTATGTTTGAAATATTAGAGGTGAAATGTCAGCTCTGTTAAAAGTAAGATACTGTCTTCAATTGCATTTCTGCCATAGCAAAGAAATTTTTTAGTTTTCCTAGAATGCCATAGCTTATTTTGAAATGTAGAATATCTTTATCTTGTGAACATCTTAAGATCTGGAAGAGAGAGTATCAAAGCTGATTTGTGTCTGCAGTCTCGGGTATTGCAGTTTTAACCTGGATGTGTGGTTAAGTCTGGAGAGGAAAAGAACAAATCCCTCTTTCCTCCTTTCATCCCTTCACCTTCACCCAATTTCTTTAATACTTGAGGACCTCAGAACTGCTAAGCAGTTTTCATTTCACTTTGCTTTAACTTTTGATCAGCCCTGAAGTGGTCGGGCGGCTGGACTAGATGATTGTTATATATCTCTTCTCACTGAAAGACTATTCTGTTCATTCCCATTAGCTGTCTCACTAGTAAGAGTAAACGATAAACTGGACTTTCTAAATTTTGGTGGAAAAGCTTGTTACTAGTACAAAGATGCCTGCAGTACTGCTACTGTTGTTACTCTCTTCTTTGGAATTCGGGGTTTTCTGTCAGTAGTTTGTCACCTCAGTAAAAATCATGTTCTCATTAGAGTTCTAAATAAGAATAGAAAACTGGAATAAAACTGGCAGTTACTTAATTTCTTAGTGACAGGAGGAAATGTTCATCACAGGTTTTGGATGGTCCTGGATCTTAGTGTAGATTTGAATGTGGAATCTCGTACAGTAATGTTATCGCCGCTCGTCTATAAAAATGTAGTGAACGTTAGTGTGTCTGAACTGAAAGAAATAATTTTTGTTAAATTACATTTCCTTTTTAATTTTATCCAATTTAGTATTTTTACTTTTGATACTTGTTGCATAATGCTTGTATCCAATTGGAAGGTCTCCAAGACAGGTACTTTTAGTTTTGCCCATCAAGATTTTAGATTCCTATGTAGAAATTGCTGTAACAATGCGTCAGCCAACATATCTGTGTGCTACTCTTATTTACTGAAATAAAATTCCCTGTTTGTTTCAGTACTTATTTCCATCAAGTTTTGAGTCTCTAAATGAATTATTTAGCTCTGAGGAACTTGCAGAAAAGTTTACACTGTTCTCTGAGATACCACAATGTATGAAAATAGGGCTTGTTTATCTAAGCAGTAATAAATATGCCAATATGGTGTCTTTGAAACAGGCTGCAGAATGTGCTGGAAAATTGTTTATCTTCCATTCTTCATTGCCAACTGCGGAAGCACCAGGGAAGCTGAGAAACAGAGATGACAAAAAACTACTCAATACAGATAAAGAAAAGGTATTTTTCTACTCTGAGTTAACAAAGGACTGCTATTATGCTGGATTTCCCTAACAGAGCCTTGATCTTTTTTCATTTATTTTCTTTTACAAAGATGTGTTGTTTAATTACATACTATTCCCATTCTCACTGTGCCCTGATTCTGTAGGTAGATTGATTTGGCCCTACGGAACATGAAAGTCAAACTGCAGCAGAGCTACCAGACCCATCAATAAAGGAAACCCCCCAGCAGCAAATAATTCCATCCATCAAGAGCCTTTGCTACCGGCCTGTTTAGTGCTTTAGTTCTCTAAGAACTTATGGAGTTGGTTCCCTGCATACATGTATATGGACACGGGCAACATGTTTTAATTGAATCCAGGCCTAACTTAAAACTTCCACTTCGTTTTTTTTTTTTTTCTTCAGGTGGGCATCTGGATGGTGGTTGGCTTCCAACGGTATATAATTCTATGACATTTGTATTTTTTAATTCTGTGCAGACACTCTTCCAGCCCCAGGTAAATTCTTACGAGGCCTTAGCCAGGGATTGTGTGGCTAATGGCTGCTGCGTGAATTTGTTCCTCTTCCCAAATCAGTATGTGGACATAGCCTCCATGGGTCTTGTCACAATGTACACTGGAGGAACACTGTACAAGTACAATAACTTCCAGGTAAGTGATGCAGGTTTCCTGCCTTTCAGATTGTAACACCTGGGGATTTGTTGTTTCTCTTTTTGTTTCATGTACTTCAACACTTAACATATAAAAATAGAGTAACTCTAGAAAACTTACCTATAAACTCCAGGGGATAAAAGTCAAACTTAGAAAGAACAGTTCAGGCTCAAATACATATCTTGAAACAGTAATAAACTGGTTGGTATATTAAAATTAAATCCACTTACTTAAATATGCTGGCATCTGAGCAGGGAAGTCAATTGCTCCTGTATATACAGACAAAGATGCTTATGACAAAGACACCAAAAGAGTTGTAACCCCACTTGTTTAAAATTTCATGAGAATCTCTCTGGGGAGTAGGGGACATTCTCTGTGTCAGGAGCTAACTAGCAAAAGCATTTTTTTGCGAAGGTGGCAAGGCTACTCTCTAATTCCTCGCGGGGGGTGGGGAGGGTGGGGGGTGTGTGTGTCTGTGTGTGTCACAGGGAGGGGGAGAGGGTTGGGTTTCTGCTGTGCTGCTGACACCCAGTGGTGAACTGCCACTTTTGCTTTGTGTTTCTAGCTCGATGCTGACAGCCGACAGTTCTTAAGTGACCTCAGGAAGGACATAGAAAAAAAGACTGGATTTGATGCAATAATGAGGGTTCGGACAAGTACAGGTAATAGTACCCGTTGGGAATGAACATCAATGTGAATGCATATGACAACATCATAGAATTTTAAATCATACAGTGCTGTACAGATCACTTTTAAGATCAGGCTAACTGTTGGATTTCTTGAAAAGCAATTGGATAGACTGATAAAATGCATGAATACGTCCTTCCTGTATATGCCTCCATAATCATTAATTTTCAAATATAAGTGAGGCTTCTGATCATCATTACCCATGCATCTTGGATTGCAAGTAAGTTGTATAAAAAGTGTTGCTGCTGGACACTGACATGTTCCTTCATTTTCATACTTCAAATGACATCACGGTGTCTACTTTCCAAGCATTCATTCTTACCTCAAATGTAAGTATTTATTTGAGAAACATACACATGCAAAGTGGCCAAGTCAGCAACACAAAAAGGTTCTGGGTGGTCTCAGTGTCACAGCGCAGCTTCACGGGCCATCAGCTTTCCCTCTCACCCAACTGTCATAAAATGCCATCAAGCAAGGACAGTTGGTTGGGGCCCCTGAGGCTGCAAGTCTCTGAGGGGAAATGGTTCCTGTTTCAATAAGCAAAATTGGCTGACCATAAAAAGAAAGTCACAAAATAAGGTCAAATTTATTTGTCGTTTTTAAATAAAATGATGTGTTTGTTTTGTTCTAATCTGGCTGCAGGCTTCAGGGCTACAGACTTCTTTGGTGCTATTTACATGAACAACACCACAGATGTAGAGATGGCAGCAGTTGACTGTGACAAGGCAGTGACAGTGGAGTTCAAACATGATGACAAACTGAATGAAGACAGTGGCGCCTTAATTCAGGTAAAAAAAGCTTAAGTACATGTAACAAGTTTTTCTGTGTTGGTTTTGCCAAAAGATAATGTGATGGGCAGAGTACTTCTCAGAAAGTGTCTCATCGCTTGTATGGCATCTTTTCAGATACATTCATTTGAACTGTTCAAATATTACACTATTTCAAAGTATGATTTACAAATTTACAATCGGTGGTCTCCTGTTTTCAGATGATACCATCACTATGTAGCAAATGAGGCCTTTCAGTCAGCCATATTATCATTTTTTACAATTTTAGGATTATTAACTTTTGTAATGACTAATATACTTCCATAAAAATATAGGTATGTTGGTCCTATAGGTGACAGAAGCACTGAAGTGGCACTTCAAGGCTAGGCTGTCTTCAGAAGTAATTATATGGCTCCTATACACAAAGTAGGTGGCTCTTGCATGACAGAAACCTTTTGTTTTAAAATAGAAATAACTGGTAATTTGTTCCTCTGTTGCAGTGTGCTGTCCTTTACACATCAATAAGCGGGCAAAGAAGACTTCGCATACACAATATAGGTTTAAACTGTAGCTCCCAGTTAGCTGATGTCTACAAGACTTGTGAGACTGATGCTCTCATCAACTTCTTTGCCAAGTCAGGTAAAGTTAAAACAAACCAATTTTGTTTCCTTTTTTACTTTGGGGTGGAGGAAGGGGAAGGAAAGGGCGCTGAAGTGATTACCTAGTGGGAAATCATGTTTAGTAACCTGCTGCTCCAAGCCTGAGCAACTCTTAAAGTATTATAACATTGAAAAGACAAATAAATCATGTATTTTAGATACACTGCCATAAAAGTAATGCTTGTGAAGGTAGCTAGAGATACATTATGCACAAAACGGTATAAGCACAGTAGTAGAAATGGACATTCTATCATAGTGCTAGAGGTTTGGTGGGGTTTTTTGGGCAAATATGACTAAACATCCTCCAAGATACTGTCTGTCTATAAAAGAGACTAAAAGGCAGCCATAGACCTCGGCTTAGTAAAATTAGAAGCTAGCAGAATACAGATACTTTAAGAGTATGTCCTCATCTTTAGCACACTTTTTTATTCTTCTCTATTTGTAGCTTTTAAAGCCATTCTAAGCCAACCACTGAAGTCTGTCAGAGACATCCTGGTGAATCAGACAGCTCACATGCTGGCCTGTTACAGGAAGAACTGTGCCAGCCCCTCGGCAGTAAGCCAGGTAAAACACATCCGAACTCAGTCCTCCCCAGCCAGGCTTTGCAGGAGATGATGACCACCCCTGCAACACCAGAAAGGAAAATTTCAGGACAGACTCTTCCTTTTCTTTTAAATGTAATTAATGACAGGTGGGATCCAATGGTAGCAATTACAACACAGGGAGCTGTTGTTCCGGAACAAATGGCAATGCCACTGATGAAACTGATGATCATATTCACACAAAGGAGCTTAGACAGCCTTTTTCTTCCTGCTGGAATTGCATGCTGATTCAAAAAGCTTTCATTTTTTCTTCTTATGCTGTTAAAGATTTCAGTATTCTAATTTTTGACAAATAAGACTGTTATTGTCAAAAAATGAACATAACATTGTATCTTAGTAATCTGAATTTGTGCATAGGTCTCTTAAGTGTGCTGGAGTGATAAATACCTGATGTCTAGATGGGGCCAAATTCCACAGTGATTAAGATAACGGTCTGTTAACTTCTTTATTTACCAAAGAAGCGCTAGGAACCTGGTCACTTGTATTGCACACTGCTTGAAAATTCTCTTATTAAGACATCTCTCTTATTTTCAGCCCATTTTTTTTTTATATTCAGAACATTTGGGGAGGTCTGAACCAACAGGAGGGTGTTTTCAAATCTTTTCAGCAACCAATTCTGACAAAAGTCTTTTTCCATTTCAAACAAACACCCAAAGATGGCTAAACTTAAATTAAAATCCTGTAAGCATTTGAATTTAACTTCTATTTTTCATGCAACTCAAAATACTTCTCTATCATCTCCTTCAGATTTTGAGGCACTTCAAACGATAGCAGGAATGGTTGGCTTGCCGACACTTTTTTGAATGACAGTTGGCAATTTTGTACATGAACGCTGATGTCAACAGGAAGGCCAAAGGACTCTGACAGTGTTGAAGGCATTTGATTTAGATTAGTTCCTTTGATCTGATTTAAACTTCATTTTCCAATTCTTTCTTCTTCTTGAATATAATATACAGATTAGAATTATTAGGAGATCCTAATTATATGACTTAAAATTCAATGCTCCAATAAAAGCAACAATTCTTTCCTTTTAAATTACTTACCGTATGTCCTGGCGATTCAACTTAGAGAAAGACTAAGGCTTTTACATACCATGTGATGTTTCCAATAATCAAAAGCCTGGGCAATTAATTGGTTAATGTTAGTCAGGACCAAATACGTTAGAAACAATACCAGAGACACTTACTGCGGACTTTTCATTTCCCTCCTAAATTGTTCAGAGAAAAAACACCCTCTTTTCCTATGTGACTCCCCTTTAATTTAGTACCTAAAAACAAGCATGGGTTACAGGGTGATGACAGCATCCAAGCATTGACAACTACAAGCTATAGAGTAAATAATTTCTGTTGGATTCTTATTAAACGTGTTAACCATTCAGAGCTGTTACATCTGGTTTGAAACGGCACATATAAAGTTTTCCTAGGTTTTTTTTCTCTTTAATGAAAGGAAACAAGCAGTGGTTTATTTAAACGTTTGAAAGCCCAGCTCTCATTCCCCAGCACATGGCATATATGAAGTAACAATCTGTCTCTGCCTCTCAGCTCATCCTTCCTGATGCAATGAAGGTGCTCCCAGTGTACATGAACTGTCTGTTGAAGAGCTGCGTGCTGGTTGGCAGACCAGAACTTCCAACTGACGAGAGAGCGTACCATCGGCAGCTGGTCATGTCCATGGGGGTAGCTGACACACAGTTGTTTTTCTATCCCCAGCTTCTGCCAATTGTGAGTATGTTCTTTGCATATCTTCTCATTTTCAGTAAAACTGCTTTCAGTATGCTGTGATTTCATAATTGTGCAGATGCAGAAAAGATTCTGTCTGCTAGGCAAGTGTTGTACTGCCACGCTGGATTACATTTTTACTGTGCTGTAGTTGCTAGTTGAACTGAATTGAGGAGAGAGGATAGAACCTCTAGTTTAACAGAAAAATGGGGAAGTAACATTATCAGTCATTGACATCAGCATCCTATAAGAATCTCACCGTGCAAGGTTTTTGCCCAGGCTAATGAAAGATGCCAGCTTTACTAAAGATCAACACTGGTGTGCACATGTCTCCCCAGTTATGGCAGGTCTTCCTTTGCACACAGTGTGTTAACTGAAAAAGAAGAGATTTGATTTCTAATTCCTCTAATATAGAAAGCAACCACTAAGACACACTAAACCTTTCAATAGTTACTTTTCAGTATCTAATTAGAGCTTTAGTCACCTTGAAGTCAACAGGTCTACAACTCTTGTGTGTTTTTGCCCCACAGCACAGCCTGGATCTTAAGAGTGACGCTGTCCCAGCTGCCATCCGCTGCTCTGAGGAACGTCTCTCAGAAGGAGGGGCCTTCCTTCTGGCCAATGGTCTGAGTATGTTCCTATGGCTGGGAGTCAGCGTGCCGCCAGAGCTCATCCAAGGGCTCTTCAACGTGCCATCCTTTGCACACATCAGCACGGAGGCTGTGAGTAGATGGAGATTCATCCCTTTTTTAGAATTTATAATTTAGCTAAGACCAGACTGCTAATCAGAGAAACAAGTGAGGTGGTTTTTTGTCATTCAACTAGAAGCAGAAAGAGGTAACCAGCAGAAGGTGTTAAGACACCAGAAGTGTTCTAACATACATAAAACTTTAAGCTTTTAACACTCTGCACACTTACAGGAGAAGCTTTCACAACATTTTCAAACCTTCTTAAGCTCTTGCTGTTGCAGATATTAAAGTCCTAGTGAATGTGTATTGCTAACATTGGAACAAAACACTTTGCAATAGTTAAAGTTTCTCCTGATAATGGATTTTCATATAGTGATTATTTTAAACTGAAAAATGGCTTAGCCAGATGAGTCTTTAAGATGAGACAGATGAGAGACATTTTTATGAAGGAGAGCGCATTTCCCAGTTTGGAATGAAATCCACAGTAACTTGCATCATGAATATCAGCAGCTAGTCTTGTATGAATTCATGAGAGATGTGATTCTCATTTTAACAGACATCACTGCCTGACCTGGACAATCCATTTTCTAAGAAACTTAAGTCAATACTGGAGCATATCCAGAGCCAAAAGCCCTACACTATGAAGGTAAGACTTTTCTTTCCCTCAACTCATTTGTCATACCTGTTCAAAAGAACACTACTGGCTTTTACAAAACTGATGGGTAGCTGTAAAAGCTTTTTACCCATCAGAAATTTTCCTGTATGTCAGTGAGTTCCAGCATGCATTGTAGGCACAAGCATCTCAAATATGCTTAATTCTTAATCAAGAGCTTTTCAGAGGTAGTCAAGTCTAAGCGTTACAATTTTATTCTGCAAACCTTAACTCACACCAGTCTCCCTCCTGTGTTCATAAATGCAGCTACTGAAGTGTGGAGATTTATTAGTTTTGGGGTTCCTGCCCCCACCCCCCAGTATACAGTAATAGATACAGGAAAACCGTACTGCCATTTAGTATGATTGTATCCTAAAAATGTGTCTCATCTTTTCAGCTGATCATAGTGAAACAACGGGAACAGCCAGAGATGCTCTTCCGACAGTTCCTAGTAGAAGACAAGAGTATTTATGGAGGGGCTTCTTACGTGGATTTCTTATGCTGTGTTCACAAAGAGATCTGCCAGCTGCTCAGTTAAGGAAACTCAAGTACAAGTTGTCAGGTTCTTTTTGATTTTGCAAGAGGGACAGTCATTGGTGCCTGAAGGCTGCCCACAGCTCCACTATACCCAGGCATTCTGCTGTGCTTTAGTGAACCTTTTCTGTGCTCTTCTTGTACAGTTTCATGTCACACAACCTCTCACTGAGTATTTAGCTTACCTATTAAGCTGTAGAATAGGAAGTTCTGCACTCAGGTATTAATCTTCTGGGAGTCCTGACTCCTTCTTCAAGTGAATTGCCAGATTTCAAACTGTCAACGCTTAAAAGCATATGGTATGCATTTATGAAAATATAATTTAGAAAACTCTTTAATTATTTCTTTTGCTAATCATAAGTTGTATAAGAGCCAGGAAAGATGCTAAAAATCTATACAGAAGAGGAAAAAAATATAAAACATTGCTTTTTCTAAGTGACGGCATACAGTTAAATCAGATTTGCAGTAATCATCTAGTTCAATGAGTACATCAAGTCCTTCATGTAAAGCTATCTCTACAGAGTAATCCTTTTTTCCTGGCAGGGACAAGCATTACTTTCTGGGTAACCTTCCACACACAGGGTTACCAAAGAAACAAAAATGCCTCAGTTTATAACTGGACTTGAGTAAGTTTAACAAAAATGGACCACAGAAAGAACAGTAATCACACGATCCTTTTGGTAAGTTTGGCAGATAATGCCACTCAATTATGGTACAATTCTCTAGTCTTAAGGGCAACAATTCACTTAGCATAGTATTTAATTACATTTTCAAAATAGAACACGTTAGGTTTTATTTAGTATACTTGCTAACTGGAATATTCTGAATACAACTTAGATAAACTCAGTCCCTCAAAATTTCAGTGGCAGGTCAACTGTAAGACAGTTGACACATTAACCAAAGGTTATTTGTGGTGCTATAAAAAGAAAACCTCTTGTTTAATACCAGTTCTATTACAGTGACCTCCTCTCACGTGACTGATTTATGCAACAGTCACCACTTTGAAAAATAAGCCTCTGCTATTATCAATATTTAAGGTAGAATTTAGAACGACAGAGTTTTTGGAAGAGCTGTTTACCTCAGATACTTCCTCAGTCTGTTTGTATCTTTAGGACCAAGGCCTCTACACATGAGGTTTGAACTTTTCCAAACTTGAAAAGTTATTGTTACAAAAATCTGTTTTTCAAAGAAAGCAAAAAAATCTTTAAAAAGTAAGGGTAAGAGTTGGGCCTCATAAAAAAAAGTGCCTTTAAACATGTGTCAATACCTAGTGTTAATCATTTTAATATCCTAGACAAGCAGTCAAGATGCATATTTCTGGTTTGAAAGCTTATCAAAACAGTTGCATCCTTGTGCATTGACTGAGAGCTCTTAAAGTAAGTGGCTATTCTTACAAAAGGATCCTTGGACTGAATTCAGCTGTCAAGACAAGCACTTTTTAATTACCCTGTAAAAAGTATTTGTTGCCATTCCAAATCAGTGTACTTTGTAAAATGACACCAGCAACTCTATGTGTAAAGAAATAAGCAATTATTAATTATAGTCATGTGTGTTTATTCTTCCATATACTAAGTCCTCCAAGTTTTTTTTAAAGCTATCCAACACTTCTTAATCAATAATCACTCCTTCCCCCTGCCTTTCCCTATAAGCACAGCAAGACAACATAAAAAGTTTGTTAGGCTGACTTCAGAAGCCAGGCAGCATGGCAAAGTTAAATTAGCAACAATCATTCCTACACAGCATAAACAATGCCATGCATCCACCAATTAGTAAAGACCACTGTAGGTCACCTTCTACTCTGACTTTAAAGACAGCAAGCTTATCTGGTGTTACAGAGTTTTCAGTGTTTCCACTGTTAGCATCACCCCCAATTATGGTAATACAACTTGCTCAAACTAGGCCTCCAGTGTGCCAAAACAGCCTCACAAATAAACTGTTTTAGAAAATCATTTACCAAGCAAGTCAGGAAATGGGAAGATGCGGCCATTCTCCCATAGTAAGGCTTGCTCAGAACCTAGTTCCTTACCTTATTCCATGGAGTTTGCTAATAGCCAGAAGATCACATCTGCACCGCAACCATGCGCGTCTTCAGCTTGGTCAGTTCAGGCCACACAAGCACCACTGACCAACTGCTTTAGGGTAACCTGTTTTACACCTAGAATTCTAATGCAAAGCATCCATGTCCCTTACCTGTGCAAAGCCTACAGAGAGCAGGATTTCAGGCACAGAGATGCTATTCAGAATGAAGTTGTTGTTGTAAGACAAAGCTCTTTATACTTGCATGGCTAATTCATCAGAGCTCCAGCCTTTCACGTACAGTTAATTTTTCCTACATATCATCATGGGTAAACTAGCACCGAGATGTAGACACACGTTGACACAGCAGCTCTTACAGTAATCATAACTGTTATCACACAGACATAATACAAGTGCAATTCTTGTCTCCAGCATAAACAGCAGGGCTGTAATAGTCAACTCAGATTTACAGTAGTTAGGCCTTTTTTTTTCTTCCCTTTTTTGTTTTTAATTGCTGCAATAATTGGACTCAAACTTACTTCGTGTTTCACCACAGAACTTACCTACTGCTTGCTTCCTTCATCCAGAAGAATAACCCTATTACAAAAAGGATTATTAAGCTTTTCTCTACATTACTAAGTTGACCTTCATCCCATTGCACTGGGTGATTTCTACTACACCAATATACTTGTCACCAACTTTACCAATTTTGGAAGGAGAATTCCTTTTTTCTACTATATACAGAAACAGTGGGTCTCATTATCTATCACTTTCAGTTACTCAATGTATCCTTAAAAAGACAAGTTCAAGAAACAAGAACTTTTAGATGTTTTCAATATAATGGGCTCGAAGTGTTCATTTATTCTTTTCCAGAGTGCATTCTGGATATTTCTATCTCCTGCCAAGGATTTTAAAATATCTGAGTATTCTAAAATTAATCCCTTAACTTAATGCCATTTACCTTCCATTGTCAGATCAAAATTGTTCTTTAGTTTGCAGCCTAAATTCCACTCCACTGAAGAAAGCATTCAAACATATGGAATGAGCCTGTGTTCGCAACACTGTGCTGGGGAGGAACCTCAAAACCCCCGAGAGCATTGCGCACTAACCTACACAGCACATACAGCCTTTCAACCAACTTCCTATAACCAGCAGTGTCAGAAAGCAGAAAGAATTCTCAACCTGATGGCTGGATTTACACACAATGATTTACAATTGACCGATGTCTTAAAATCCCTTTGAAGCTAAATGCTAAGACATCCTGAGTATCTTGTCAGTGTAACTGTCAAATCCTTCACTTAATTCATACAGGGTGTAAGACAGTCAAAGTACCACAAGCCTCTTCCAGAATGAAAAGGCATAACCAGATCTAGACAGGCATCCCAAATCAGATTGGTGGCATTATGCATTTAATAAAATTGGAAAGGAAGAAACTTGTTACGCTTTTTAACTTCAAGGACACCATGCTCAAATAAATCTTCATTTACTTGTGGTAAATGAAATATTCATCAGTTCACTGATTGTGAGCATTATACTCCTTCTGTTAAAGCATTACAACTGAGAAATTAACTGACAAGCAGTAATGAAATCAAAAGCTTTTAATCTCTAGACACCACTTTAGATATGGTCCAAATCAACAGTGATTAAAAAGTGACCAGATGTTTTTACTGTATAATTGGGGGGTGGAGGGGTGGGGGGGAATAGTGTCTTACTACAGTATTTTCTAAGTATCATTTCCACAACCACACAACACCAAGCCTTTGGGTGCACACACCCATGCACTACTGTCTTACCTTTACAGGCAATCTATCACTGTTGAAACACCGCCTTCAGATTACGACCAGCAGGTATCTTTCTTCATAGAGGACACGCAGAAAGTTCTGTTTCCTTGTCCATTAACCTCAGTTAAAAAAGTACAGTCAGTTGCTTATTAACAACATGTACATTACACTTCCCTGTGAAGCTGGCCCATCCACGCAGATCTAATCTAGCACTCTCTGGAGTGGTATTATTCTTTTTTCCTTACACTACTTCAGCTATTTCAGCTTTGAGGGAGAAAAAGAGGAACCTAACTGCACACTCAAGAGGGATTTTTTTGGTAGGATTTTTTTTACAAGGCCATGTGCAATTAATTTCCCAAGTCACTGAAGTCTTGAGCAGCACCCCAACTTCTGCAAACTGGTACAGATGCACATCTCAGCTCATTATTTTTGAGGCTCCTCTTCAGTGTAGCCTAACCTTCTGTATTAAGAGTAGCCCATGCATTGAACTATCAGCTATGGACATAAAGAGGGGAAATGGGAATTAACATTTTCTACTAATTGAGAAGAAAAGAAAAAGAAGGTTTGTCACTGGCACAAAAACAACCTTCCTAAGGTTAAGTGTCTCCAATATTTACTTTTTGAGTAAGAACATGATTAGGGCAAAATCAGGAAAAAGTTTTCTTACTGTGGCACATCACTTTCATCAAATGCTGTTCCAAGTAGTCTTTGGCTGACAGCACTGACAGTCAAATGAGCACAACCCTTAAAACACCCCCTCCCAAAATCCAGTCACTCTTCAGGTGTGCAACATAACACAGGAAGAAACAGAATATAAACAGTGGGTGAGTCATTTGCACTGTAGCAGTCCCTTAACAAGCATCCTACCAAGGCCATGAAGTTGACCAGGCCCTAAAAATTTCTGTGCTAAGCTTTCATGCCCTAAAAGAAGTTATTGCCTGCTCTTTTACAACAGTAGGGAGGAAACCAGAGTAAAACTGAGTAATTCCAAAACCTCACCGAGAACAAACCCACAAAATATTAAGAAAAATATTTCAACATTAGCTTTGATAAACAAGTTTAATAATCCACTACTTTACAGGACAGTTATTTAAAAGCTAGGCTTCAATAGAGAAACATTATAGGACTTAAAAGCCAATTTTCCAACACCTAAGATTTTGAGACTTCAACAGCCAGGTTTGTTCAGTCTACCAAGTACTGTACATACCACAGTGAATTGCTTTCTTTTCACACTGCTCTCTGGAGTGGATCACCAAGAGTCTACTTCCAATGCACGTAACCTCCACAGGCAAAGCCAAACACTCAGTTGGATTACTGCGCCCTCATTATTCAGGTGATTAGTTTCAGGAAGTGCTCACTCTTACACCACCGCCTCACATTTCAAATACAACCTCCAACGAGGTCTTTCTACTACTTACATTGCAATTGCTCTGCAATAAAACTGGTTTTCCCTACCAAAGAACAAGGCTATTATGAGCAGATGCTGGGTGAAAATTCCAACTCGAGAAGCAATCCAGACCTATGTAGAAGTTCTGGACCATGTATAAACGCACAACTTCTTGCTTTCTATGAAGCACAACACACGACTGCACAGAATTGCCACTCTCCCCACTACAGACATGAAAAGTGAGTGCATATACACCACAAATTAAAAAGAAACTTGTTCCCTATTCCCAGGAATAATTTGGGAAATTTAAACCAAATAAGAAAAAATAGAATTCTATTTATTCAATTTGCTCCTTGGTTTCAGAGAAGTTAAAATAGGTGTCAATATAGACACAGCACTATTTCTTCCATGAATAAGAGAGTAAGCCTGCTATGGTCATGCAATTCAGACCTGCATTTCATGCCTGCTCCATCATGTTAATCCAAGTCAGTCCAAACCTGAACCTCCGAAGAAGGAAGAGGAATCCGTGTTGTGGAGAAAATGACCATTAATAAAGCCCACAACTTGCAAGTTTCATAAGGGGCAAGTATCCTCACCAGTCGTATCCATGGTTTGAACAGACGGTGCTCTCTGCTTTGACAAATAGAAGGTGTCAGGAGGCTGAGTTTAGTGCTGCCAGGTGAGGTGATGTGCCATGCCGGTCACTGGAAGGCAGACTATCTGTAACTGCTTGCACCAAAAAAATTAAAAAGTCATCTAGCTTGAGTTCCCAGAATAATTCACTTTAGCAAAAACAAGACTAAGAAAAAGATTCAGAGACGAGGCATATGACCGGGGGAAGAAGCAATTACCCAACAGTCATCAGCGGGTGGGAAAGCCTCCTCTATGGGTACCTCCACGTCCCCCTCTGAAGCCACCCCTCTCACCCCGAAAGTTAGTTCTGTTCCTCTCTCTGCCCCTTTCTCCTCGGCCTGCTGAAGTCCCTCCTCTTCCTCCTCCCCTTGGAGCACCACCACCCCGGTCAGACTTGGACTTGGGTGGTGGTGACTTGGGCCGAAGTCTCTCAATCTCTTCAGTACAGCCGGTCAGGTGGGAATTTGGAGCTGTGAAGTATGAAGAATACGTTTCTGCATTGAAGTTGCTGTTTGTGAGGGTGGGTCCTACAGTCAGCCAACCTAGGGAACAAAACCAGGGTCAACAAAAGCAAGAACAAACTTCATGCTTCAAGGCCATTATTGTCTTTTTCCTAGAAATTGAACAGTCAAATGACAGGGACAGACACTTACCTACACATCACCCGTATTTAAAGGAATGAAAAAGTCACCTCTGGGAAAGCCGGTTGTTGAAAAGTTAATATTTTAGTTTGATATTTCTAAGGGCTTCTTTTTTTTTTTAATTATACATGGCTATGGGAACATTCACACTGAACTTCCCCCCTTCCCCCTCCAGCCCCTCTGGAACCAGACTAAACCAGATCAGTAAAATCATCTAGCTTAAAAATAATGTCATCCTCCTCCTTCTCCTTAAAAGGCATTTAAACTTGAATTAGGTAATTTTGTCTCTAGAAACCAGTTGTGAAAGTGCAGCCAAGAGCACAGCATACTGGAAGCACATATCTGAAAACACAATAACAATTCTGTTGAAGCCCACAAGATATGAAAGTAGAGCTTAAAGAGTTAAATTAACCTGTTTATGCACAAACATCCAGTGGGCACTTCAGCTTCACCAACTGAATCAAGGCAGGCAGTCATTCAAAACATGCACATTCCAATTTCTTCATATTGTGAGCTAAAGTAGCGTTCAGATCTAAAATGGGGCTCAGACCACTTAAAAATGCCAGTGGGAATGAAATTTTCAGTTGTATCATATATTAATGAAGAAAAATGTAGTTCAGTGATCTCAATAACATGCTTATAAGGAAAACAAGAATAAAAAAAACCCCAAGATCAGTTCTTTAACGCTGTTCTCTTTACCCTAGGAACGTACATTAACATTCACCTTGCTTCCTGCCCATTTAAAAGTGACGATCTGTGATGAGTATGCAGTGCAATTCCAGGGCAACCACCAAATTTAAAAAACACAACAGTTGAATCAGACTAACATCACCCTGTGATATAAGAATATATACGTCTTAACATATAAGAATTCACCTACAGCAGCATTGAAGTAATACCTGACAATGTCGTTCTACAAAACAAAACAGCCCCCCTCCACACACACACCAGTAACCAACAGAATTAAGACTGACTATCATTAAAATTCAAGCCAAAGGCCAGTCCCAGTCGAAGAATAGGAATGGCCAATAATCACTACTTCAGTTGTATGAGCAAGAGAGAACCACCACCTTGAAATTTATTAGGGTAACTTATATACTGATATACATCCTATTCCAATTGCGGTAAAAAACTAAGCAAATTTTTTTTTATATCAGAAGTATTAGCATTCACATGCAGCAAAGCAGGCCACAGATGGACTTGCATCCCCTTCTCCTGTCATCCAAATGATTAATCTCTGTTCAGGGGAAAATAGCATTACACAAAACTGCTAAACAAACCTAAAGCAAGCGCAGCTATAGCACTTGCCCCTCTCATTCCCCCACACACTGATTTTTGAAAAGGACATGCTGTTACCATAAATTGTACAGAGACCAGCACTCATATTATCCAGCAGTATGTGAAGTATGGCTACACTATCCGTAATGTGAGGTACAAAGTCTGTCAATTCAAGCAGTCATTGGTAATTGAAACAGAACTGTTGAATTGTATTTCACATTAGGGTTTTGGGCAGAAGTGTCATTGACAACAGATACAAAACTCTTAAAAATGTGTCAAAACAGATTTTATTCTTGTCTGTCTTCTCCTGCAGAGAAAGTCCTTCATCACTTATGCATGATAAATTGAAAGGCCCAACTATCAAAACAAAATGCAGTTACCTTATATCTGATCCATATATTTCTATGGATTTTTTTATCATACCAGATGCAGCATCCAGTGTAAGACACCAGGTCTTCAGATACTGGCAACAGGACCAACACTAAGCTCATAGGGATTTAAAATCAATTTAGAGAAAGAAATCATGCTCCTGAGAAGCATAAACAAATGGCACATGGAGAAAAAAGAAATCTCAACTGAATTTTGTTATACTCACTGATGAATTAAACACATGAACAGTCACAAATATTGGTTAAAAAAAAAAAAACGTCAGAAAAAATTGATAGTTGTCATAAACTTTCCAAGCAACACTTTTGTGACTGACAGATCTTCACATAGACCAAAAAAGTATCTCCTTGAGATCTATTGTCTGACCTATGATACATGTCTGGAAACCTCGTTATGACTGATGAATTTGACAAGCAGAGAATTCTGCTAGTCTGTCTTGCACATGATAAAGACATTCCAGTTTTTCGAGCTAGTGTGGTGTTCACTATTAAGTCCAAAAATAAAAGTTTAACAGAAAGGAAATATTCAGAGTATGAACCTAAAGGGATAGAAATTATTCAGTATTCTACTGGAATACTGAAATGTGTAATTTCAGCATTTATTTTCAAATAGAGATAACATGGAAAAAACAAAAGTGTAAAGGCCTTACTGTTTGAGCAAGTATTTACTTCTAAAAACGAATATTTATAAACCAAAACTTAACAGTAAACAGTGTTAAACTGGATTTGTGACTTGCTCTTGCTCCCAAATGTAACAGTAATTATAATCGAACTGTAATATCACTTAGTAGGGTTCTACATGATGCTCCTGCAACACAAGCTGAGGATTCACCCCAAGATAGACATTCTTGCTAAGAAAACACGCATGTGAGGTCTTTAGTTCTAGCACAATTTTCTCCTATTTAATCAGGAGGGAGAGAACATTAACTGGAGCCCAAGTCACTTTGCTACTGTCACAGTGTTGGGAGAACTGTCAAGTGATGCCAACAATCCCTCTGCTGCTGAATATTAGGCTGGTTAGTTATCTGAATGGGAGGGTAGGAAACCTGGGAAATTTCTCCATCCAGTAGATTTTCTCACTCCTGACTAGATTTCCACTATGGAGAAATCACCAAAAAGCTCATCATAATCCCATGGTGGGGGAAATGGGGTTATATGCAGAAATACACAGTTACTCAGCTGATGCAAGTCCTGGCAGAAAAATCATGTATAAGGATTAACTGTTATTGTCTCAGCTTCTATCAGAACCCATCAACTGGCCTCAGATGATGGAAGATGGTTATTAAAGTAAATTAAAATGTATCTATTTGACAAAAATAAACACAACAGTTACCTGGTCGAATTGTACTGTCCCTTCCAAAAAGATGAAGACGTCGTCGTCCGAGGCAGAAATGCTCAATGATGTGAAAAATCTCTACAGGTTTTTCTATGTTGCCAATTTCAGGCTCTTCTGTGATGATTAGGTCAATATCAACATTAGCATGGATGAAGTCACCATCTGTACTGCGACGCACAGTTCCTTTAATGCCCATGAGGCAGTGCTCCTACGCACACAGAAGAGTACCTGTCACATACTGCTGCAGGACAGACATCCGTGGTTTGAGCACAGTGGAGAGAAAAGGAAGTTCTAGGCAGAGCAGATCCCACTCTCATACAGAGAGAAGTCTGAAGCATGAACTAGGAGAACAGAACAAGCTGGAGCTACCAAAAGAGCATTTTGAAAACAAAGCAGAGAGCAGTGTAAGCTGTCTGGCTTGATCAACTACACTACAAAATGGTAAAATTAAACTAGAGGCTGAGATAAGATATTTGGACTTCTTCAATTCCAGCAAAGTCAGAGCTTTAAGTTGGAAACGCTGAGAAATCATCACAGGGATGAGGGAAGGGAAGAGGGAAGAGAGCACCAGGTGATGGCAAGAGTAAGGCAATAGTTATTAATTACGATTAATACTTGTATCAGCATTCTGATCCCAACTTTCTTCATACAAATAATTTTCAAAGTTTTCAGTTACAAAACAGCCAGTCAGTGAAAATAAGATCTACTTTTTCATATTGTACCTCTGTTATAAAGGCAGCCTTCACCCTCAGATTCCTTTCTAGAAGATACCACTGCATCAAAAAAGTAAAACCACTATCAAGCTGTCGATGCACTCTCAGTCAACTCCATCAGCATTAAAAACGTTCTTTAACTATAATATGCATTGCTTTCCTTTCCTTTAAAACACTCTAGATCAATTTAAGTGACTAGTATGTAGAATCTATGAATGAGGAATCACCACAATTGGTACAGGATGAAAAGAGGATTCTATATACTCATTTCAGAGTTCTGTTTCTGGGAATATTAAGCTCAGATGAGCAGTTTTCCTCAGTATCATAAAACACTGATTCACTAAGCGCCACCAGATGGCTCTAAAAAATGTTGCAGACAAGAGTATATAATCATGTCCAGATTTTTGGCACAAATTTTAAGAGTTAGTGAATAATATGAAAGGCAGAATAGGTGACCTATCAAATCTATGCAGTTGGTCAACTGTACCCAAGCTACAGGGGTTTTAGACCTTAAATTTAACTGAATAAAAACGCAGAATACTGCTAAGCAAATTACCCATCAAGCAAAGCCTTGTAAATCTAGTCTTTAGGAGAACTATCCAAAGCATTTTAATTTTGTAACACGTAGAATCTAAGGTACTAATGAATGACATTCTATAACAGGTGGCACAGCATAAAGCATCGGTCCAGAGAGATGCCTGAACTAAACATAATAGGATAGCATTTGCTGTTGTAATCATTGGTAAATACGTCTTGCACAACAGACTATTTATTTTGTGAGAATAAGCTAGCTCAATTTTCAATGTTTATCATAAATAGTGACCTCAGCCCAACCCTTGCACAATAAACAGAAAAATTCTCTAATACCAGAAACTATTCTCTTCCATTAAACAAAGACATAAAGTCCCCCCCCAAATCCTCCTGTGTTAGTTTTAACCTCTCCCTCAAGAGTGAGCTACACATATTTGCAATACTATAAGCAGTAAACATACAATATTTATACTTAGAAAAACTAATACAACACACTTTCAAACAAACTTAAAATTAATGTAAACACAAGTCAAACAAAGATTCCAGATATCTTAAAGGAAAGTTTATACTCCTAAAAAATGGCAAGTCTGAGACAGAGTTGAGGATGTTTAATACTAGCGAATGATTAACGAATGTGGAATGTGTCCTGAGGTTAATGACACTTTAAATTATTAAATTGTCAGCCAACTCTGTATTCAGTAAAACTGCTACAGTTACACCCACATATACCCAAAACCATTCTTTATTAATCTTATCTACATTTTTATAAGTTTTTGAATAACATACATTTGGGTCTATTCAATCAGAATACATTTTTTCCTCTGCACCTTCTTCAATCCGTATTCTCCACAACACATCCCTAAGAAAGTGTTCGATTTAAACCAAGCTGACCGATTCTGTCACTTGTGCATTAGTCATCTTCCGGAAGTCCGGAGATGCTGACTGAGCTGTGGTCCCTAACAGTCCTCCATCTGGTTCACGCTCTGGGCACATACCTGCACGTGTGTATTTAGAACCATTAGCCAGTCTTCCAGAATTATTTTTTATGACCACATCCATTTATGAGCTACAGTTTTAAAGACTTCTTTTGACATTAAATTTAGTCAAATTCTATTGCTAAGTTTAGTTCCATTCAACAGGTGTTGCTCTGTCTGCAAGTTTTCTCTTCTAATCTGGAAAGGAGCTTGTGTTGTACACAAAAGATATTGCTAATAGGCTGCTTATTTAGCATTCACCCATAACCAAAACAACCCAGGAGTCAAAACATTGCAACATACAGTAATATTTTCTATTCAGTTTCCATTTTCCCTCTCAGGATTTCACTCTGATTCCATCAATCTGTGCACCCTTCTCAGTTACCTGCATTTTAACAAGGCTCAAATGAGTATCACATTGAAAGGACTATAACAGGAATTTACCAAGCAGTGTTAAATATAGATGAACCCTTCTATACCTCACACTGACTAAAGTCAAAAAGGGACAGAAGTTCATCATTCATCCTATTAATACGTTTATTGCAATATAATGTACTTTGCAGAACAGAACTCTGAAGTCCTCGTGTCTGTTTTCCTGAAAGCAGGTCACCAACTGCTGTGAAGCACCAGGTGTTTCATTAGCATGAAGAGCCAGGATGGGAACAAAGGACAAATTGAGCCAAACCTTTACCTTGGTCCTTTGGAAAACAGCCTTAGGGTCTAGAGTCTTGGTCTTTCCAGGATTGTTCTTATTCGTTTTAATCCAACAGATGTCCTCACATCTTCTGTAACCCCATTTGCGCAGACACTAAATATTATATACAGACAGATGAAACAGTTCACACTACACCAAAACCTTAAGTAACCTAAACTGAACACTCATATAGGTACTTGACTTTTCTTAGAACATAGCTGGAAAAGAAATTTGTCACAGATGAATGAAACAGTTTACTGGCATGACTGCACTATCTTTTGTCAAGCTGCCTCCCTCCAAAAAAACCAAAGAACTACATATCACTTTTTAAATATCTAACCACTGAACAGATCCCCCACAGAAGTCTGCACTTTTTACCTAGTGACACTTAAATCTAATCAAAACCAGTCTGAACAACATAGTGACAAGCTGCCTTGGTCCCGTCTCAACTAATACCTGCACTCTGGCAGTCTTTCACATCTAAAATTCTATGAACAAAAAGATAAATAGTGAAAAGCCTTTGCTGCTACCATTTTGTGGCTTTTTCCTTCATCTGTAAAAAAAACCAACACACACCCAAAAAAACCCCAAAAAATTTACATGACTAATCCTTAACTCCTTTAAGTGTAGTCTTGGAAAGGGAGGAAACTGGGCATTAAGGACGCAAGCTCATTTGACTATTGCTGCATTCCAGAACTGTCCAGCTACAACAAATATGTCTATGACTAAAAACAATCTGTCCTAAACAGCTACTCTAACCAACCTCAGAACGAAAAGCAGATAAGCAAACAGATTAGTAACCACATGTTGTCCTTTAACAAAGGCCATGTTGTTTTAGTAGAAAGCACTGCTCAAAAAGAATGCTTCAGCACAGCAAGAGCTGATTGGAAATTCTTACTCTACCATCCCCATCACAAGCAGTGCTACCCTGGCACACAGAAAGATTACTCTAAAACTCCAAGATCTTATAGGGAAGTAAAACTTCGTAGAGCTCACTAAGAGCAAACCTACTTAAACTCCAAGTGTTTTCTGAAAATAAGCAGTGCTATGCACACAATTTTATCTCACTTTATGAAATATTAGCACCTTTCTACTAGCATATTTCTGGCAGAAAACTGTTAAGACTTCTGCTAAGAAAAAAAATATGTTGTAAATGCACTCAACATGGCAACCTGCTCCTATGACAACATGCATGCATCAAAAACAAGACAGCAGTACAGCTTTGTAGACCCTATAGAATATAAGTAGTCATAGCGACTCATCTGGAAAATAGCAGTATCTAAACAGTTAATGCCAGATACACTTAAATTTATTTAATCCACTTAAAATTACCACAGTAACAAAACATCTCTCAGCATTTACAGTTGAGAATTCTATACAGAAAAAGTCAACGATAAAAATAAACTCTTAAGCCTGTCCCTGATAAATTGAATTAAAACATCATCTTACCACTCGGCCAAGATCCAGACCCTCGCCTGAACCGCACCATAGAAACACAAACGACCTTGGGGCTGCAATTTCTTCAATTTCCAATTTCATGATCTAATAATAATAATAATAAAAGTGTTTCTGAATTACATATAAATCACCAATTATATTAGGAAGAATACTTATTAAGCATTGAAGCATCACAAAAACCATCCGGAAGCACTTTTATTAAAGATGTTACTCTGTATACCATTCACTGCTATCCTCTTAAAATTGTTTTCCAGAAAGTATGATGTAGAGGTTACCTTATCAGTACCCAAGTGCATGTTTTCAACATAGCTGATGACCAGTTTATTAACAGAAATTCTATCTGTATAGAAATTTCTAGACTTGAAAGACTAATACAAACCATATGATTCCCCCTTTCCCCCTGCAAACCTCTGCTTTCATTTTATCATTGCATTGGTAGCGAAGAGCTTTAATAACAGAGCAATAGTGCTCTGGTTTTTTACACTCCTGGAGTTACTCATGTGAAGACACATTATAAAAAAAATACAGCTTAATTCCTATTACTATAAAGGAAAGACTCCATTTTCACTTTCAGGAAAGCAGCAGCAAGAATTTATCAGGACAGTGGTTCAGCAGTGACAAATGAGTAACATTCAGGATGAAATAACTTCAGGTGCAAAGCATCTGTTACTCATTACAAGTTGAAAAGATTCATCTGTAACTAGCTAACACATCAAATCAAGCTTCATTCAGTGCCACTGTGAAGAAAAATAATGCAGTAGAAGCCATTCTAAGAGGATGTAACTCCAACACTTCCAGTTTTTCTGTTAGGACGGAAAGTTTTTTCTCCGTACAATGCTGCCAGGCACCATTTTCTGCCTGATGTAACAGAATGGCTAACACAGAAGCTACCTATTCCTTAACCTAGTCTCTTATCATAGGCATGAATACCTTTGTTTTCAAATTCATTCCTTAAAGGGGGATTGAATTTTGTTTTGTTATCATGATCCCTTAATTTGCCTGATTCATTTCTGAAGTTATGTATGTGCAGGTTCCAGCCTAAGGACAAACTACATCTAGTTTCAAGTAACACCATCATCTTCCTCCCCTGAACTGAATAGAACATAGAAAAAATTCTCAGCAACAACTGCTTCAATCTACCAATTCACTCATACTATGACAACTTTGCTGCTAATGCAGAAGTAGTCCTGCATACCTTTCAAATAGGGTCTCTACATAATAGGCATTTATTAGTTGCATATTCCCACCCATAAGCCTGAACCTAAGAATTCCTGACATGGTTATGCAAACATTTTTTTAATCAGCTGTTCCTCTCCATTACAGATTGTCTGTTTTGTTGTGAGGGTGGGGTTGTTTGGGTTTAGTTTGTTTGTTTGTGGGGTTTTTTGTGGGTGGGTGGTTGTTGTGGGTTTGTTTTTTTGTTGTGGTTGTTTTTTTTTTTTTAATAAGTGTAGATACATAGAGCAAATTTATCACTATTTGATATTAGCATTATAATTTTTTTATTCAATGCCCAAGTGAAGGAGTTCCGGTTCAATCTTGAAGGACAGGGCAACTTGGCAGCAGGCTTTGTGTCATCAAAGTTATGCTTGATGACATCCAGCACTTCACAGCCTCCAGCCCTCACCTGGCTTTTCCAGAGCTGACTTTATCGAAAAGTGAAAGGTACAGAATGGAGTTATTTACCAATACATCTTGAGTGTTTCTTTCTTTACAAGCATCTACATGCATTACTAGAGAAAGAACTTTAAAACCTTTCCTCTAATTCAATTCTCTAAATGTTTTCTACAGCACAATAAAACAAGAGCAGCAACAGTGGTCTCAAAAAAGATCACATCTTGCACATTAAGATTTCTCCTTATTCCCAAAAAGGAGTCAGAAATCAACATGGCTTCAAAAAAAGCCTTTGACATGAATAAACAGTAAGGGACTACATAAATACAGGGGAAAAAAAAATCCACAAGTAAGATTTATCTATTTTGTTAGGCTTCTCAGGATTACAATTAGTTTGATTGTTAAAAATTCCTACCTAAACAATACTGTGGAAAAAGGAGGTACATCAGTGAAGCATACTCATCTACTCTTTTGACTAGAAGACCAGCGTATTAAAAAGTAATACCTTAAAAATCTCTTTGAGAATTTCAAAAAACGAGGGAATATTTACAATGGATACTCTAAATTTCAACAGCAAAAAAACAAACAGAAAAGAAAACTCATGGAATTTGAGGGTAGTGAGAAAATCCACTATTATTAGATTTAAGTTTTCAACCAGGATCAAGGAGAACAAAAAGGTACATTTAATTCATTGAACTCCTCAAAAAAAAAAAAAGTCTTTTAACACAAATAGCGTAGGCATGCATACAGTATAAAACTTAGTTTTTATAAGAATCTAGACTTTTCTCTAAAAAGCAAAACAGAAAACATATCCCATTTTTCCTTAACACACGTCTAAACATTTTGACATCAAATTAAATCCTTGAACTATTGGCTGAAATACACGTATGAAATCCCTTTTCACAGCAAGAAAAATACTTACATCATCCCAGGTCCAGCATTTTTCATTGGCAGTAATGCCCGTCTCTCGGTAGTATTCTTCCAGTGGTGGTTCCAGGAGAATCACGTCAAATTTAGACTTCAGTTCCCTAATATCAAAAGCTTCCAAGTCTGCTTGTAAGTACCTGTTCAAACAAAAGATGACAGATTGCTTAGACAAGTTTTAACAGTGGTTTGAAAATTATACTCCACACAGCATTTCTGTGTAACCAATTAAGAGTAGGATCTGCTGTATAGTTCATATAGCTCAAATGCACTAACGCATAACATGTTCTCACTTAACCTAGGCTGGCTGCTGTTGCATTAGATTTTTTTTAAAGTAGCCTTTCTCTCAATAAACAGTTTTTAGGATTCTAATTTAGCAAGCAGGAAACAGATGCCCACACAGACTGTACAACAATATCTAGTACAGAATCACTGAACTTTCTGTACATCCACGGACTATATAGGAGAAAACATCAACATTTAAGAGGCAAACACTCCCTGCCTGGCTAAAGAATTCTGGTTTGCTTCACTTTGGTAATTCTAAAATTATGCCACTTTCCCATTTATTATATGTTATGTTCAGAAGATTCTAAATACTGGAAATGTGGTTACATTTCACATAGTAGAAATGTATTTCTCTATTCCTATGACAAAAGCATAATTCCCCCACACGTTTATTTTATTAAGTACACACTCAAACACACTCTTATGACTGGCCTCCACACCTGCCCACCATTCACTGCTGCGTCACTATCAAAAAAATTACACTGCCCTCCCCTCAATACCTTTAACTTAAAAAAAGCTGACAAGCAGAACACCACCACCACCTTCCTAAGACAGCGTCTGGAAGATACTATTATTCCATAAGTGGATTTGGTGTTATCAGAAAGCAGCATTTGATTACTATTTCTTCCCCTTTTGTGCTTTAAGGTTAAGAATGACAAAATGCATCTAACTTCAAGATAGCACGGTGAGTTTTGCAGCTTGTACCTCAGTTGTTCAGACAACTATTTCAGTTATCATGAAATAATGCTATTTTACTCAGTACAGATTTGTCTACAGATTTGACAGTATATTAAAAGCATTAGGTTCACATTCAGATATGTTCAAATTCCTGGGAGTAACATTCAGCAAAACCTCAGAGGTAATTCAAAGTTAATAGGACAAATCACTTCCAGCCAGCCTAAACTTTTTTTGGTCTTAAAATACAAACATCTGATTAACTGATACTAAGATAATAGCTGAACTTTATACAAAAAGAGCTGTTACAAGAACAACTAAGGTTATATGAAGAGGCCAATTTTTTTAAAGCTTTTCTTGTTATTGTAAACTGCATGATATCATGAGATTTACGATCATATGATTTTCTTTTAGTGCCCAAATTAAAGCCTGCAGCCCAATCAGTTGACAGTTCAGTCTTAAGAACCACAGCTTTAGATACTTTAAATAATCACACACTGGAAAGAAAATCTAGTTTATATACTATATTAAACATCTAGATTAAACTAACAAAACCAAACTGATTTTATTCTTCTGAAGTTTCAATTGATTAATTTGTCTATACAAACAGACATAGAAAATGTAAATTCTGAGCAGGTGCTAAAGATAGAGATTTGCAAAGCAGACAGCTAACTTCAAACAGGTCTGGAGAAGAAAGGCATTTTCCGCAAGAACACTTACATGGGAGGAGTGTTAGATTTAGATATCAGCTCATCCTTCAATCTGATGAGCTCTCTAAGTTTTGGATATTCTTCAAACCTATCTGCTAAGCCTAAGAAGAAGAAAACATGAAGTTAACAACTACTTAGAGAGTAAATCTGTATCACTTAAGCATTGTCCAGTATTCTGAACAGGTCCAAATGTTAATACTTAGCCTTATCTTAATTGTTGTTAGAACAAACAGAACCATTAAAAGCAGTTTCTTTGTTCAGTACTTCACAAAAGCCTCTTGCCTTCACCCAGTTAATTTTATGGCTGTTACTGAATGTAGTGTCTATGCTCTCATCTTCTCCAGAGCATAAGAGTGATCAGTTCACAAGCCCTTTCATCAGAAGGAAACAATCTTTCATTTAAACTAGAAGTGCCAGAATGATGAAAGTTATTTTGTTATCCCTCCCATCCATAAATTTATATTAAGATCTAATTAACATTCATTTACAGAATACTCTTATTTAACCTTTGAAGACTACTTCTAAGGCAGCAACTGGGGTGTGTCTGGTTCCCTTAGGCACCCCTTATATTGAGATTTGGTACTCTGGTGTCAGTCGTGAAGACTTGAATACGTGTATATTTATTTATTGGGTTCCTAGACTTAGCTTTATTATGTTAATTTTCAAACCTTTCATACATACAGAATGCAAAAGGCAGAACCCTAATTAGGTTTTCTGCAGCAAACTTTAAAAAAAAAAACAAAAAACCCAAAACTTCTCAGTATATTACATTCCCCCTTCAAAAAAGTTTTTGTTACTGCTAGCAGCAGGCTCAGCACAAACCAAAGAGGTGTCATTCCCACCTCCCAAGCAGTATCAGTTCAACCTTAGTAGGAATTATTTACAAAGCTTTATGTTTATTTAAATTTACAACTTTAAATGGTCCTAATCCATAGAGAAAAAGAAAAACTCACCCAAACCCACATACCCCACCACCTTTCATCCCTCTCCTTATTTTAATTCAAACCTCTGAACCTCCCAACGCTAGCATCGTCCTGGTAAAAACAAAGTTCTTATCTCTTATTACATGTGCATAACACACCCAAAAGTTATTTTCATTCTTTTCCTTAAATACATACATCTTAAAAACACCACTGTGCTCTGGTTTCCACTGCTGTGCTGCTTCCAGCCAGCGCAAGTCAAATACTCCTGACCAGCAGAAACGGAAGCCAGTTAGCAGCAGCTAAGCAACAGATGTAAAAGAATTTTCTACCAAGATGACTTCCCCACAGGTCTCTCCCTCTTTTCCAATAGCAACATCAAAAAGATTTAACTGGGTATTCTGGAACCATTAGTTCCCTACAGCTTTTTGTAGGTTCATGTCCAATACAAAGTAGCACCTAAGCAGGGTTTTGATTGTCATGTAGAAAATGTATGCTAACCAATGTGCAACTTGACATACCTCATCTCTAATAGGGGTCTAGACTAACTGCTGCTGACACATTAATTTCCATATTAACACTCATATAACAATTTGTCCTGTCCCTTCCCAATTCTTTATGCAGCAGAGAAATCGGAGTAATAACAGGAGCTATTTCTTCGTACTCATCTTATTTCAAAGAACAGTGTATAACTATTTCAACTACATAACTGTGAAGCACAGATGCTTTTCAGATAAAGACGTAACTGAGTCAGAACAGCCCATTTTTGATACTAAACATCCAGATGTGTTTTACAGAAGCATTCATAAAATATAGAGAAGGAAAAAAAACCAACTATCTGCTTCAAATGGCAACCAAAACCTCCTTGGGCTAGCATATATAAACATAACACACTTGCCCTGACAATTTTAAACTTGATAAAATACCGAGAACTGTTGCAGAAAACTGCAGAGAGAGGTGTCCTGCTTTTTTTAGAAGCCAAATAACTACCAGGCACCCATTCTCAGAAACAGGACCAAACCATACCTTAGTTCTAGAAAGATTAAATTCAGGCCTAATTAAGATTTCAATAACAAGTTTTGTGATGGCTGGATGAATGTAAACTTAAAAAAATAACATCTTCTAAACTCAATAATATGTTGGGCCTTCTAATAAGTTATCAGCAGTTACATAATTCAGCTGGTAAATATTAACCATATTGCTTACTGACTTAAATCTAAGTATTTTCCATACTTTACATGCTATCTGCATTCTTGAAGGCAATACAGTCCAGGAAACAGCTGAACTGTCAGTTATTCAAACTTCCAAAAGTTTCAAGATCTGCTCACTAGACTCATCTGCTTTCTGGAACCGAAACAGGTTAGTTTTGAAAAAATCTTCCTGGTTAAATACTTTCAAATAAAACTAAAAGTAAGAAGAGCCTTGGTAATAATCACCTCCTAACTGATTAAAATTAAAATCATTCATATAAATTTATATATTGATATGTATGCACACAGAGAGACAAAACTGTGAAATATATGCGTATCTACATTTCCCAGCAACCATAAGAAATTAAAAAGGGGGAGAAAAAGAAGTGCTATTGAATAAAATGAGTTATCTTTAAACAGTTACTGACTATGACATACCAACATCTCTGATGAAGTTCTGAGGTCTGTGTCCTGTATCCACAAAGTGTTGGCAGTAATCATTGTGTGGATTTAAGCTCTGAGTACCCTGGAGAACAAAAGGGAATTCAGTCATAGCAATAGGGAGGTAACTGGACACACACACACTCTACATGTGTTAGTCTAATAAATGAGAAAGTAACCGATTTTTTCTTTTCAACATGCCTTTATAAGCCATGCTAGTCAAGACCACCATTGTGTTTTTAGTTCCAAATCACGCCCACCATTACTGCGGCTCATTATAAGTTGACCCAGATCTTTAGTCATATCAATGTACATGCTAGTTACAGTCATACCTTTCACAGGAAGCTTCTGTACTTGTGAATTCCAGTCAATTATTTCAGCCTTTAAAGCTACATTTCAAATACCATCAATTGCAGAAATACTTTAACACAACTAAGACAGCTTTGACTAGACTTCTAATTGCAGAAGCAGCTCACCTTAAGAAAGGTACTGGAATCTTTGTAAATCTCTTCTTCATAGGGCAGGTTCTCTTCATCTTGCTGCAGCTCTACTTCATCCTTGGAAATAAAGCAGATATTACAAATATGCAAGATCCCGTTGTTTTCTCACTACGATTCTGCTTCTTAAGGAAAGCAGTTGGCTGTGTACAAACAGAGGTCTCCTAAAACAGCAGATCATGAATGGTTCCAACTCCAATTTTGGACAAGGAAAAAAAAAAACAACACCCCCCCCCCAAGGTCGTCTTCTCTCTCATTAACAAGGAGAGTTACTGGAAAAGGCCTCTGAAAGAATAAAATACAACCCCCTTCATTTCTAGACCCTGACAGTGTAGGGATTGCTTTATAAGGTGTAGATCTTCGTTTTTATCTCCCACAAATTTCACTCCTTAGACTAAAGTAAATGATACATTTTGTTGAAGTCTTTCTGTAGTAGAACCTTTGTACTTTTATACCCACTCAATCATGTCTTATGTTCCAACCTGAGCAGCTGAAACCATCTTCTCCATATAAATCTGTTAAAGTCCACACTTTGCAGAAACAGCACATGGTACAATCCAATATTTCATTTGGACTGTCCTTAAAAGTAACTTTAAAATTCCCATTTTATAGTCTCAAAATTTACAGAAAACAGGAATTGTATTGCAAATTTTTTCCCCCAGTTACTGTGTCACCAACTGTTTGTTCATCAGCATTCTGGAATTCAGAGATCTGTCACACTGACATACTCTGAACATCCAATGTAGAAGTCGGAACAGAAACAAACAAACAAAAAAAGTCTTGCTTCTTCATGTCACTTTCTGTTTTCCCATTGATCCTGAAATAACCCAGTATTTATATTTTTTATATATAAAACTGAAGAACCGCTAAATAAAACGTTCTACCGTATTTTAGTAGGATGCATATGATCTTTCACACATTACTGATTACAACATAAAACTCAATCAGTTAATATAGTGTTTCATGTATGGAGAAAAGCAGTCTCAAGACTGAAATATTAAAAAACCTGACATTTTAACACACAGAAATAAAAGGAAAGATGGACAACCAGATTTCTCATAGAAAAGAACTCAACTTCCCCTGCCCAACACACATCTTCAGTCAAAAAATAGCCTCTTCTCTGCATCATTACTGCTGCGTTTAACCTATGCTATATAAGCTGTCTGAATGCAGAGTGAAAAATTGAATGTTTTGCCTATTTTGATCTCTCTAGCTGTTGAAATCTTAAAATAAGCCCTGTGTTCATTCCAAATTGGAGCTTTGAACCAACTTCTGAAATGCCTGCTGTGATTCATAGGTCACAGGTTCCCCCTCCCCATTATTTAGGTGAAGAACTTGCAGAGATAGTCTTTTTTTGTTGTTTGTTCAATCAGAAAGAGTAACAGTGTTTACAGGGAAAAGGACTGAACAGCAGACAAGCAGCAGCAAGCGTTATTCAGGGAAAAAAACCTGAAAGCTTGAGTTTCACTAAAAACTGCTTATGCCATCGTAAGCTTACACCTGTTTCCCCTCTTTCATTTTCCTCTAAATCTTAGCCTTCTAATAATAAGCACTTGTTAGATACCTACTTCTGAGTCAGCCCAGTTTTCTTTATGCCTATATAAGTGACTTAAAAAAAAAAAGTCTTGCGGCCACAAACAGAAATCCCACATCAACAACTTTCAAAGGAAAAAGGACAGAATGAGATTCACAACAATACAAGATACTAGGTTCTTGTACATTAATCATCCTTGTTTCCCAAATGTGGTATATTTTTGCTGAGTTGGGGAAAGAAGAACTACCCACAATATTCAAGCATAAAATTTTTTTCAAGTGACTAGAGATACATTAAGCAATTATGATATTTTAACCAAGTAAGACTTTTTCAGCCTCCAGAACAGTGGCATGGAAGCATTCCAAGGTTGCAGGCCACTGCTTGTAGAAACAAAATAAAACAGGACTGTATCAAATTAGGCTGGCAGACAGCAAATTTGAACCACAGGTATTTTTGTACTTCATACAATGTTAAATATTAAAACTCCAGAACTTTTTGCCACAAAATACTGTTGATATCAGACATTTATACAGGTTCGAACAATTGAGTTGCCCCTGGGTAAGGAAAGAGGTGGAGCAGCAATCACAACTCTCAGAAGGCACTTAAAAGCCGGGGAATGGCAGCAGATAGTTTAGTCCCATTATAGTCACTTCCAAATACAGACCAGGGAGCTCAACCAACCCTAGTACAAGTGTTACAGTTCCACAAAAACAAGAGTAATGTAGAAGTTCTTTAAAACCACAATTCAACGTTCTGACCTTAAAATAACCATTATTCATTTTTGCCAATGATGCATCTCTTCCCTTATCTCCCACCTCTGTGGTTTGCAATGCGGAGTCAGGCTCCAAGACAGAAGTCAAGCTGCCAGCGGGAAGCTTAACAAGCAGCCTTGCTGCCCTTTATTTTCATAACAGCCTGATGCTTATTAAGAACCATCACTATAAGTTTATACTTATTCTAAAAAAAACCACACAAACAAAAAGAAAACAGAAAACAAAACCCCAAAACAAAGAAATAAAAAGCATTGCCTTTTTTTGCATCAGATGTTCCTAAATGGCTGAGATTAATATACTTCATATTTCATCTCAAAAAAAGCTCTCACACTTCCCCCATATAACGAAAAAGTCGATGTCACTGTTCAGCCTACTCTCAAAATATCAGCGTAAGGCATTTAGGTGCCATTAGCTCACTTCACTTCCAATTTGCAACACTAGAAACTGTCAGAAATCCTCTAAAAAACCCAGCTACATTTGTTTAAAGGTTTCATGCACACATCCACACACTCTGCCCCTGTAGACCTTGTGCCATCACATTGCACTGCAGTAACAACAATGTTGTATCTTCGCAGTAACCCATCTTCACCAGCAATTACAGGTAGGTACTCAGGCTACAGCTAGAGCAGTTGATATTTGAGGACACATTCATTTCTACCAAACCTGAAGTCAGGGCACAAAAATTTTAAACCACTTCAGGAGAATTAACTGATACCATCACATAGAACCCAACACTGCAAGTCAGGGTTTTAGAGACATACAAGTCACTTTACATCAGAAATACTAACCTCTAATTTTCCTATCAAAACTGACAAACTAGCAATATTTGTCTGTTGCACTAACAGTTAAGTCTTATTACTTTTGTCTACAGAGTATTGAACACAATTCCATAGGGCTTGATACCATAAGAATCCAAATTTTTGTATCAGTTCATATTACAAGACTCAATTTAAACAGGCTCAAAGTACTAATGACAAAGTTACATAAATACAGGTGGGATTTTACTAAGTTCTTATCTCTTTGCCAATAGGGAATTAGCAATGTCTGCAGAAAACAGCTGATGACTCCACTATAGATGTTCCACTTCAGGGTTTAAATCTCTTAAATGTATTCATATGCTCGACTGAAGTTGGACCGAGCTAGTACTATTGAAATATTCTTCAATTTCAAAAATATAGCAAGAGCCTGGCCACTTGCAAGTGGTTACAGCCCACCTCAGGGTAAGTCTTCTCCATGCGAATGAAGAAAGTGTTAATAATAAGATTCATATGCTTTGCCAATTGAAGTGACTTATCCACATATATTTCACAGAAAAAAAATAATAATTGTTGTTTAACCACATACTTGGTGAAGGAGTAAAATAAACTGATATGAACTGATCACTAAAGTGAACATAAAAACCCCACTTCACAAAGAGTGCATGTACTCTGTAAATCTGTTCTTTGAGATGGTGACTTAATTGGCTTGCTAAACAAGAGGTACAGACTAACACTTCTCATGTTAAAAAGAATGTCTGTCCACTTACAGATAGACTTTAAAAATTAGTCATCAAAAAGTGTCCTGGCATACATTAACTTTTTGTTTTAGTAAGATAGAAGTAAAATAAGACATTATTACAGAAAGATTTATAAACCTGAACACAAATGTAACACTACCAGGGCCTCATATTTCAGAAATTACTATTTTTAGCATCCAAGAGAACAGCAGACATTGCATGATTTCATAAATGCACTGACCTTGATTCTACTTAACCACAGAAGCAAGGTTATTAGGACAAGGAAAAGAAAAAAAAAAAAAAAAGATATATGCTGCAACAAGATCACAAAGCAAATCAGAAAGACATCTGGATTATAATTGTGCCTTTGTTTAACCTCCTTTCTCTACCACTCATCTTGGATAATGCTCTTGGATGAGCACTGAAAAATGAAGGGCATGAGAGTCTGACAACTACCCACTCTCCGGTGACCACAGAGGCATTTTGTTTTGGTGGTTTTTTTTTGTTTTTTTTT